>CAUYPK010146301.1:0-23501 GCA_963574355.1 Loris lydekkerianus | reverse complement strand
GCCACAACTACAAGAGGGACTCTAGGCTTGGCGCCTGTAGAGTGGTTATGGCACCAGTCACATACACAGAGGGTGGCAGGTTCAAACCTGGCCAGGCCAGCTAAACAACAGTGACAACTGCAACAAAAAAATGGCTGAGCGTTGTGGTGGGTGCCTGTAGTCCCAGCTTCTCGGGAGGCTGAGGCAAGAGAATTGCTTGAGCTCAGGATCTGGAGGTTGCTGTGTGCTGTGACGCTACTGCACTCTTCCAAGGGTGACATGGTGACACTCTGTCTCAAAAAAACCCCCAAAACAACAATGCATTATATCTGTCTATCTATCTATCTATCTATATATATTTTTTGTTTTTTTATTAAGCAGGCCTAGGCTGGGTTCAAACCCACTGAAATAATTTTTTTTTTTAAGAGACAGAGTCTAACATTATTGCCCTTGGTAGAGTGCTGTCACATCACAGCTCACAGCAACCTCCGACTCCTGGGCTTACACGATTCTCTTGCCTCAGCCTCCTGAGTAGCTAGCACTAAAGTGCCTGCCATAATGCCCGGCTATTTTTTGTTGCAGTTTGGCTGGGGCCAGGTTTGAACCTGCCACCCTTGGTATATGGGGCCAGCACCCTACCCACTGAGCCATAGGTACCACCCTGAAATAGAAATTTTTAAAAGCCATTGATAAAAGACACAATTAGCTCTTGGTTTTTATTTTTTTAGGTGTTCCAAAGTTTGAAAGTTTGGATTCTTTGGCCCGGTGCAGTGGCTCATGCCTGTAATCCTAGCACTCTGGGAAGCTGATGCAGGTGGATTGTTTGAGCTCAGTCAGGAGTTCAAGACTAGCCTGAGCAAAAGGGAGACCCTGTCTCTACAAAAAAATAGCTATAACATCCTCTACCAAGGGTCTCAAAGAGAGACTCTGTCTTAAGAAAAGGAAGATTGGATTTTTTTCCCCTTTAAGTAAGGTAGGTGCTAGGAAAGGGGGTGCCGGATGGAATGGGTGCGGAGGTGATTGTTTCAGAAAGTCTGGATCTATGACTGTGTGCTTATGATGTGTGTGGTGGGGCTGCCTCGGCAGTGGGGTTGGTCACTCTCTGAGTCCCTGTGTGTGTGCAGAGAGAGAGAGAGAGAGAGAAAGAAAAGAGAGAGAAAGAGGGAGAGAGAGTATGCTGGCGCCCAAGGCTCTGATTTGTCTGTGTCTTTGCATGTCTACGCCTGTCTACACGGGCGTCTCCACCTTTCTGTGTCCATTGTATGAGTGCCTGCATGTCTGTGGCTCCTTCCGCCGTTTCTTCCCTCCCCCACTGCCTGCGCCCTGTGCCGGTAACTGGACCTGGACACAGCCCCCAGGGCTGGCAGCAGAGTTGGCTGCTGAGTATTTTTAGCCTGTAAACATGTTTGCCATTTCAGAGGATAGGGCCGTGCTGGTCTCAGCCCCAGCCCACTCATGATCTTGCAGCAAGACGGGTGCTTTTGTCTCAGGGCTTCTCAGTTCCCCAGCTCTTCTCTTCTCCCTTCCTCAGCATTTGTAAAGGAAGGGAAACCAGCTTGGAGTGGGCAGTGGGTTGCCACTTAGGAAAGAGGATAAGAGGACTCCTGAGGGGAAAGAGAAAATGGGTGTGAAAGGGGGTGTGTGTAGCCAGAAGGCCTCTGCACACCATCATTAAGCGCTTAATAAAATCTGAACGTAGTTAGAAGTGGCTGTGGGAAATGGCTGTAAATTGGGAAACAGCGTCCTGCAAATGGGGAGGTGGAGAGGGCGTGGAGAGGGGCGCGGGGAAGGAATGGGCAGGCGGAAGAAAAGCTGGAGCTCCGGATTCTGGGGGGCGGGAGTCTGGAGAGATAGGTGGGCGGCCGGGTCTGCTCCTCCCAGGGCTGCAGGCCGGACTCGCGAACTCACAGCACTGCGGCGCGTGGGGCACCGGTGACCCTGACTCCTGGGGGTGGGACGAACATCTTCAAGCCGGTTCTGTGGCGGGAGGGGTTGAGGAACCCCCAGAATGAGGCAAGGCGAGAAATGGGCGCGACTACATGAAGCTTGGGGACGAAATGAGGAGACTGGGGCCTGGCCTGGGATTTGAAGTGTAGTTGCCTATGTGGACCGAAAATTCAAGGTCTGCGTCAGGCTGGAGGTCTCGGCCGAATCATTTAAGCCTCAAGCCACTTTCTGAACACCTTGGCACTTCCTGCAAGTTCCAGCTGTGAGCCTGATCCCCAGGGAGCTTCCAGGAGTTTCTTGCCAGAGGAAGCCACACGTTGCAACTATGGTGGAGGGTAGATGCACGCTCGGGACAGGACAGGGGGCAACAGACAGTGGGGAGGGAGAAAGGAGACGTCTCATCGTCCCCGCGGCCCCTCCCCCCCATCAGCCCACTCCCGGGTCCCTCAGTCAGAACAGCTAGCTAGTCCCAGCCCCTACCGGGCCCCGCCCGGCCCCGCCCTCTCCCCACAGCTTCTGGCAGACCCGCCCGCCAGAGCAGGAGTTACAAGAGCCGCCTCTGAGCGCTGGGGCCCGGCCACTCGCAGCAGCTCTGCCGCGGGGACTGCACCGCCCGCCCTGCCGGACCCGCCCCAATCGGGGCTCGCCTCTGCCAGCAGTCGCAGCCCCGCAGCCTTGGGCCCCGCGCCGGCTATGGCTGTACCCTGGGGCTGAGCGCGCAGGTAAGAGTGCCCGGCGCACCGTGGAGCAGTCGGGGACTAGGGCATGGAGAACATGTGTTTGGGGGACATGGGTTGCGGGGCTCGGGCGAGTCTCGTAGTGGGGGGAGGGTGTCATTACGAGGATTCAAATAGTGTGGAGCAAACTGGGTTATCCACGGCCTCCCGGGGAGGGGACGCTACGCGCCCTGGGAGTGGAGCGCTGCTTCTGGAGTTGGGGCGCAAGTTCAGCAAAGTTAGAAAATCACTCCAAAGTGTTCTTTACTCCGTTCGGCTTTCTCTCGAGGGCAGATTGTTGGCCCTACTGCACGACAGGGCTCCCCATCCTGGCCTGGCAGCCCCTGTCCCACCTCCTCTCTCTCTTCTTGGGGCGGTGGCTCAGGGGCTTCTGCGTTTGTATTCCTTGTTCACTGGAGGAGAAGTTTCCGAGATCACCGCCGCGACCCCCTGCCTCTCCTGGCACCCCTGCGCCCCCGCACCACGCGCCGCACTCCTCTGCCGCTGTCCTTCTCTGCTCCCGGCACCTCCGCCCAGAGCTTCGGGTACTGTGTCCTCCCGGCCCCACCCTGTTCTGTACCACCAGCCTCTCCCTTTCTCTCTCCCTGTGGTCCCCTCAGCCCCCCTTCAGTGGCCCCGCCCTAGTCTTGCCCCTCAGTTTTCCCGGCTCCAGAAAACTCCCTTCTTCCTCCTGGGCGGCGGAGCCCGAAGTTTGCAGCTCGCCTCCCAGCGGGATGGGTGTGCGGAAAGGGGACATAATTAGGGGGATTCCTGTGCTGGGGTGGGTGGGTGGGGGCAATATGCTGCGGCACAGCCCTCGGGACCGCCCCTTCCCCTCCAGAGGCGGCCCTTCTCCCCCACCCCACCCCGAACTCCCGCCCCACTCCCTAACCCGTTTGGGCGGGATGTCCCCCGCCCCAGCGCCTGGCTTGGCGCCAGCAGCCTAAGGAATGTAGTGGTTAGAGCTGGTGACTAATTCAAACCAGAACTCGGGGAGGAGTGGTGAGGGGTAAAGGGAGGAGGAAGGGGCTGTGTGTGGGAGGTGGGGGCGGGAGCGGGGCTTGGCATGGGAGGAGGGCTTAGCTGCAGTCGCTGGAACCCTCCATTCCAGCCGTGCGCGCCAGGAGAGGGGCATGGGGCCGAGGTCCTGCCGTCGGGTTGGAAAGGCAGCGTGCTTAGGGTGTGTGCAGAAAACTCTGTTATGTAAGGCTTTCCCATGCAGGGAAGGGCGGGTGCAGTGTGGCTGGCTCGCCCCTGGCAGGTCTGTGCGCCCCCTGCAGTGCCAAGGCTGGAGTGTGGGGGCGCTGACCATGAGGGACTCGTGGGCCCAAGCAGGCCTGGTTATACCCTTTGCTCCGGAGGGGAACAGAGGGGTCAGATGGGTGATCTTACAGCTCTAGCTGAACTGCGATAACCAGGTTGGGGACAACCAGGTGGGGGTGGCTCTGGCACCTCTGCACTTTTGTGTATTGGGTGTGCTTGGTCTTCACAGGGTGTGGCCCTCACTGTGGTGAGGATAACAGTGAGGTACTCTCAGGGAGCTGCAGTTACTGCTGAGCACCGTTCTCTGTGGTGCAAGTTTGTGGAAAGGTAGCATGGTAGCCCTGCATGGACATTTGGGGGTTAGGGAATGACCTTGAGTTTCCAGAGGAAAAGGGACCAAGATATCCCCCTTTGTGTCTCCAAACACAGCTCTGAACACCTAATAATTGGTTTCAAAATTGTCTTCCCCATTAGAATCCAACCTCTGATTGCAGGGACCGTGTTCACCACATTCTCTTCTAGGACAGTTTAGCACGTGGTAGGTGTTGGGTTGATTTTGTGAGATACAGTTATGCAATGGGGGGGGGGGAGCTATAGAAATGGGACAGGAGAGATTGCAGCTGCCTTGGAAAGCATGGAAGGGTCTCTGTGTCTATACTGGGTGTCATTTAGGGGAGTAGATCTCCCTTTCATCCCTCTTGTGTGGGAAATCCCAGGGACTGGGTGTGGCACTCACTTCCTTTCGGAAGCTAAATGGGGAAACTTCCTTCTCCTTCTGCCCGTAGGGACAACGGGCCTGCACTTGGTAGGTAGAGTGGGGAGTACACATGGCAGCCCCAGGGTTAGGGGCATCTCCTTGTTCTGAGCTGTGAGCTGAGGGGTAAAGGCGGGTGAGAGAGGAGCTGCAACATGGGAGCTAAACTAGGAGAAGACGCAGGGTCTGAGGCCAGGTAGGAGATATGGGTTGGAGAGTATTTGATCCCCTCTCTAAAGCCTTTATCCCTAAGAGGGTGAGCACAGGAACATTGGTCAGAAAACAAGGACATGAAGGAACCACAGAAGTCACACAGGTTTAGTGCTGCTGATATGAAGGCCTGCAATAGTGATTCAGGAGTCCTAGTTTGGGTGTTTCCTTAAGGACTTGAGGACTCATGCCAGCCAGCCATGGTTCAGGGGATGAGGCTCCAGGTCCAGGGCCCAGGGTGGGACATGAAAGAGTGAACCATGGGAGTGAATTAAGGGCAGGGAAGGGGTTGAGGGTTTCTGGGAAGCCTCTGGGTAGAGGTGCCTGGGCTCCACCAGGCTGGATTCTTTTGCACAACTTAGAGTTGGCTGGCAGGCCCTGGCAGAGCACATCACCCTGAGCCTGAGGAGCTGGTTTGAGGGGTTGGGGCAAAGCCATGGGGGTGGAGGGGTGTGTGGGGTTCTGGGGTGTGGTCACCACCTTCTTCAGAACTTGGGAACCGCCCGGGGACAGATAGAGACCGGGAGAGCTAGTCTGACTCCTGATGAGAGCATTGCTGGCTCTTTCCTCACCACTCCTGGATGCCCCTGAGTTTCTCTCCCCAGAGCTGGGCTGAGCACGTGCTGTGCACACTTAGATTTGAGGAAGGGAGGTGGCCACTGAAAAGGGTTAGAATCTTCCATTTCACTTGGGCAGCAGCTGTGGCGGATGTCTAAAACCTTCCTTGCCCTTTTCAGCCCCCATGTGCTTCATCTAGGCTCCCAGGGAGCTGGCATTTCCCTGGGCTTGGACCATCCACTTAGCTGGACTCTAGAGCATGAGCAGTTTCTTTTCTTTCTTTCTTTCTTTTTTTTTTTGAGACAGAGTCTCACTATGTCATTCTTGGTAGAGTGCTGCAGTGTCATAGCTCATAGCAACTTCAAACTCTTGGGCTCAAAAGTGATCCTCTTGCCTCAGCCTCTCAAGTAGCTGGGACTACAGGTGGCCACCAAAATGGCTGACTATATTTATTTATTTATTTGCAGTTTTTGGCGGGGGCTGAGTTTGAACCTGCCACCTCCAGCATATGAAGCCAGCGCCTTACTCCTTTGAGCCACAGGTGCCACCCATGCCCCACCATTTTTAGAGACCGGGGCGTTACTCTTGCTTAGGCTGTTCTCTAACTTCTGAGCTCAGGTGATCCACTGCCTCAGCCTTGCAAAGTGCTAGGATTACAGGTTTGAGCCACTGCACCAGCCCAGTGAGCAGTTTCCTCCAAGCCTGGGTGTGCCTGAGGGAGTGTGTGGGGGAGCATGTGGGTGGGCTACAGGAGGGCTCAGCAGGAGTATGTGTGCACAAGTTTTGATGAAGCCCCTCTTTCTCCCTGCTGGCCTCAGTTCCCACTGGGGCTATGCCTGGTCTGAAGCTGGCAGGCTTGGGTCACTGTGACTGCCTGTGTAATAGCCCCCATGTCTCTGAGTGAGGTGTGTGTCATTGCCTGTGAGAAAGATATCCCTGCTGGTTGTGCATGGATGTCCTCCCATCGTGGTGGGCCTGGATGTGTCACCTCTGCCTGCCGCATTGTGGAGCTTGGAGGGCAGAGGAAGGGAGTGACATTTCGCCCTGGTGGTGGAAGTTTTACCCAGGCATGCAGGGGTAATAGGTAAGGAGTGAAGTAAGTTTCTCTGTCCCAGACAGGTCTGGGCCCTGGAGTTTGTGCCCAAAGGCATTCGAGGACAGCCCTTGGGGTGCAGGCTGAATTAGGAGCTGCACACAGCCTGTCAGGGAGGGGCATCCTGCCAGGTCCCCGGGGGCCAGAGCGGAGGTTCTAGGGGAAGGGGAAGTGTCTGGAGCTGATCCCAGTCACCGCTACGTGTCCTGGCTAGGCTGGGGGGCGGCTCTTAGGCGGCAGAGCCCCAGCCGCCTGGACCCGCGCCCCTGCACTAGCGTAGCCTGACCGCTGGGGGGAGAGAGAGCAGCGCCCTCCCGGCTGTGGGTGGGGTGGTGGGCAGCTCCCAAACGGTAATCTACCCCTCGAAGGCAGGCCAGGGCGTTCTTCACCCCTCTCTCCCCCACCATAAAAAACAAAACAACAACAACAACAAAAAAAACGCCATCCTGGCTCGGCGCCTGTGGCTCAAGCGGCTAAGGCGCCAGCCACATACACCTGAGCTGGCGGGTTTGAATCCAGCCTGGGCCAACCAAACAATGACGGCTGCAACCAAAAAAATAGCCGGGCGTTGTGGCGGGCGCCTGTGGTCCCAGCTACTTGGGAGGCGGAGACAGGAGACTCGCTTGAGCCCAGGAGTTGGAGGTTGCTGTGAGCTGTGATGCCACAGCACTCTACCCAGGGCAACAGCTTGAGGCTCTGTCTTAATACAACAACAACAAAAACAACAAACGCCACCCTCAGAGTTGGTGTCTTAATCTTAGGGGGCTGGGTAAAGGCCTACTCTTCCTTGCCTATGTGTCTACATGTGGGGACTTCTTGCTAGAGAAGGTAATTGCTGTTCTCTAGTCCTTGGTTGCAAGGAGCAGGGGTAGGAGCCCTCTTAGCCAAGGGAGGGAAGAGGGAATCTTCCTCTCTATTGGGGAAGCGAGAAGTCAGAGCTTGCAGCTTCAGAGCTTGCTGGGAGCCTTGGGAGTGCGGTAGGAGGGTGTTCATCCCAGGGTGGAGAGAGGTGGAAAAAGCAGCTAGCTGGCTGCTTGTGGATGTGTGTGGGGTTGCCCTGTAGGTTAACTTGCAAGAAACCCCAGCATGATGGTGAAGGGTCAGGGGGACGGGCAGATAGGGAGGAAAGGGCTGGAGTGACAAAGCTGGAAAAACTTCCTCCTGGTGGGAGTCAGGGATTGGGCCAGCACCTCCTTTCCAGAAGGGCAGGTACAGGAAGCAAGACTGGCAGGTGCACACACGGACAGGGAGGTGCACACTCGGACACTGACACCTTGGGGGCCTCCCTGACAAGTGTCAGTTGTGAGCCATGAGGGCTAGCTGGGGCCGTGGGCTTCTCTGGGCTGTGTAGGGTGGAGAATGAGGCTGAGGGTCTCTGTATGCCTGTGGTGTTTGTGAATCCTTGTGTGTCTTTCTCTGAATGTGTCTCCAATGCACATTAAAATGTGTTCATCTAATTTTCCCTGGTAATTCCACTCCCTGCCAACACCTCCTCTACATAAGTTGAAAGTGCCCCCCTGGATTGTGCTGCCCAGAATCAGCTAAGTGGGTTTATAAAAGTTCTTCACACCCACGCAGACTTCTCAGTTTGTTGTGTACCTCTACACCCATTACAATAGGGCTTTTGTTTTTCTAAACAGAAGTCAGGACTCTGTGCCTGTGGCTCAGCGGCTAGGTCGCCAGCCACATACACTGGAGCTGGCTGATTCAAATCCAGCCTGGACCTGCCAAACCACAATGACAACTATAACCAAAAAATAGCCGGGCATTGTGGCAGGTGCCTGTAGTCCTAGCTACTTGGGAGGCTGAGGCAAGAGAATCACTCAAGCCCAAGAGTTTGAGGTTGCTGTGAGCTGTGACGCCATGGCACTCTACCGAGGGTGATATAATGACACTCTGTCTCAGAAAAAAAGAAAGAAAGAAAGAAAAGAAAAGAAAAGGAAAGAAACAGAAGTCTGGTAGGGTCCACTTAGAAGCTCAGGCTCTGGAAAGGATTCTCTGGCTCTGCAATTATGTATTTTCTCTTGTTCCTCCGGGATGAGGGTCTGCCTGGCATGACTGTTCCCCTTTCCCAGACAGTGGAAATGTTTGCCTTACCCTGCTAGTGCCTGCCTAGAGTCTAGAGCAGGCATCCTCAAACTTTTTAAACAGGGGACACCAGTTCACTGTCCTTCAGACCGTTGGAGGGCCGGACTATAGTTTAAAAAAACCAAACTATGAACAAATTTTTATGCACACTGCACATATCTTATTTTGAAGTAAAATAACAAAACGGGAACAAAGGAACAAATAAGATCACACCACCTCATGTGGCCCGCAGGCCGCAGTTTGAGGACCCCTGGAGAGTGAGAAGGGGCTGGTCCTCTTGTCCTCTACCTGTTGGGCCCCAAGGGAGTCTAGAGGCGAGCTAGGTTCTGGGCAGCTCAGGATCATAACTCTTGAGGACCCAACCTCAATAACCCCAGCACCAAAAGGCCCCTCAGATATAGAGGCCCAGGGTGCCTGTGACTCTCTGCCCATTCTGGGTTTGGTGCCCACAAGCTGGGCTGGGACGAGACTGGGGTATGTGGAACGGGGTTTGGAGGGCTCTCCATCTTCTCATGGGTGTGTCCCTCTGACTCTCACTCCCTTTTTGCCCCCTCAGTGTAGAGGCCTCTTCTGTGTATCTCTTGTGTGTATTTTTTCCTACGGTTTCTTTTCTTTTTTTTTTTTTTTTTGAGACAGAGCCTCAAGCTGTCGCCTGGGTAGAGTGCTGTGGTGTCACAGCTCACAGCAACCTCCAACTCTTGGGGTTAAGTGATTCTCTTGCCTCAGCCTCCCATGTAGGTGGGACTACAGGCGCCTGCCACAACCCCCACTATGTTTTTGTTGCCATTGTCATTGCTGTTTTAGCTGCCCCGGGCCGGGTTTGAGCCGGTGCCCTACCCACTGAGCTACAGGCGCTGCCAATTTCCTGTGGTTTCTCATGTGTCTTATTCTGTGTTGTGTATTTTCTTGTGCCTTTGTCCATCTACCTAGCAAAGACTGTTGGCCTCGGAGTTAGGGGATCTTGGGCTTGCGTTCAACCCTATTTCAAGTTGCTTTACCTCTGGGGCCTATTTCCACATCTTTAAAATAAAGTTCTTAATTCTTACCCTGTAGTATCATTTGGGGATCAAATAGGAACCCAAGCATGGACCATGGCCAACATAGTATTTGGCACACAGTAGCGCCTTACAGAATTCTTTCTCTCAACTTACGTGAATACGGGGTAGTATCTTGCAATGTGGATCTTTCGTTTCCCCTTTCTCTCTTGGTGAGTGTTTATGAGTCTATCACTCTTCTGGGTGTGTCTCTCTTTGAATAGTCAACGCTTTGTCCTGATTATGAGTGTTTGGGGCTTTCCTTTTGATGGTGGTCTCTAACTCTGGGTGTGAGCCATTTCATTCTCAGGATGAAGACTGCTTCTCCTTGGCCTGTGTGTGCATGATGCGTTAGTTGGCACACATGCACACCACCGTGCTGGGTGAAAGTTTTGTTGTTATTGGTGCTTCTCTGTCCCTTGCAGGGTCGCTTCCTGTGTCCAGCCTGTGCTAAGTGTGTGCACAATTGTGTGCTTCCTCTGATGTATATCTTGCTTTCAGGTCTGGTGCATTCAGGCACTGAGGTGCTGGCCTGTTGATCCTGGGGAGTGTATCAGTTCCTGTCATCTTGACACTGATGCTGGTTGCAAGGCTGTTTTTAGCTGCTGCAGCAATCAACCTGGGTCCCTTGCCTGGCTGTCTTCCTCCTGACTCTCTGGAGGAAAGGGCACTGTTCCCTTGAGTAGATTGAGGGCAGTGGGGGAGAACTGCCTGAACTGCCTGGTTCAAGGATTCTGCTCTCTGGACTTCTTGAGGATCTGCTTGGTATTACCCGCAATCTACAGGGGGGTGGCAAAGCCCTGCCTCTCGTCACATCCTCTTTGTAGTTTTGAAGTGATAAGATGGTACACTCTCCTTTTGCTGCTTCTGGCCTGAATACAATCTGTCCTTTGGTCTCAGCCTGGCCTCCCCACTTCACTCCTTTTCTGACCTCCAGGCAGCTGCTTGCCTCAAGTGATCTTGTTCCTCTCACAAGGGAGATTAGGGGGAGCCAGTATCAGACTGACCATGGGGCTGGGAGTTATCTAACCTGTGTTCCAGCATCCCAACTCTCTATCATTCTCACCTCTCCAGGCCTCATTTCCCCATCTGTAAATAATAGGCAGTGCTGTCTCAGAGAACTCAGTGCTAGTGGTGGAATGTTTTCTATCTGTTCTGTCTAGTATAGTAGCCAGTAGCTACATGTGGCTGAATTAAAATTTTAGTTTAGGTTCGGTGCCCATAGCACAGTGGTTACGACGCCAGCCACGTACACTGAGGGTGGCAGGATCGAACCTGGTTCGGGCCAGCTAAACAACTGGAACAAAAAAAATAGCCGGGCGTTGTGGTGGGTGCTTGTAGTACTAGCTACTTGGGAGACTGAGGCAAGAAAATTGCTTAAGCCCAAGAGTGTGAGGTTGCTGTGAGCTGTGATGCCACAGCACTCTACTGAGGGGGACATACTGAGACTCTGTCACTAAAAAAAAAAAGAAAAGGGTGGTGGCTGTGGCTCATAGGGGTAGGGTGCCAGGCCCCATATGCTGGAGGAGGCAGGTTCAAACCCGGGCCCAAAAAAACTGCAAAAAAAAATTCCTTGTTAGCATAGTAGTGAGTAAAAAAGAAAAAAAAAATTTATAGACATACACTTATCTGACAACGTGAATCTTATTTTCTTTGCATTATTATTATTATTATTGCTTAATATTTCGATGCAGTAATCATTTGTTTTCTTTTATGAATGTATTGTCATTCGTTCTTTACAAGGTTTTTGTTTCTAGTCCTTATCTTAAACGTTGTTATTGTTATTAAATTTTAAGCCTTTTTAATTCCGTGAAGGCAAAAGTGGAAACCTAATAAACACATGTATATGTGAAAAAATAATAAAAAATGAAAAAAAAAATTTAAATTTAAATTTAGGCCAGGCGTGGTGGCTCACGCCTGTAATTCCAGCACTTTGGAAGGCTGAGGTGGGCAGATCACAAGAGCTCACAATTTCAACACTAGCCTGAGCTAGAGCCAGACTCTGTGTCTAAAAAATAGCCGAGTGTTGTGGCAGGTACCTATAGTCCCAGCTACTTGGGAGGCTGAGGCAAGAGAATCACTTGAGCCCAAGAGTTAGAGGTTGCTGTGAGCTGCTTTGCCATGGCACTCTACCAGGAACAAGAAAGTGAGACTCGGTCTCAAAAAAAAAAAAAAAAAAAAAATTAATTTAAATATATTTATTTATTTGAGATAGCGTCTCAAGCTATCGCCCTGGGTAGAGTGCTGTGGCATCCCAGCAACACAGCAATCTCCAACTCCTGGGCTTAACTGATTCTCTTGCTTTAGCCTCCCAAGTAGCTGGGACTACATGTGCCTGCCTCTGTGCCCAGCTATTTTTTGGTTGTAGTTGTCATTGTTTGGCAGGCCCAGGCTGGATTCGAACCCGCTAGCTCTGGTGTATGTGGCTGGCGCCTTAGCCACTTGAGCTACAGGTGCTGAGCCAATTAATTTAATTTAAATAGCCACATGTGGCTGTCATATTGGATGGCATGGCTCTAAGGTCCCTTCTGGCTCTGAAGGCATATGACACTTGGCTAAATGATGCAGAGTTCCTCAAAGCTCCAAAGGCTCTCCTCCTTTGAGTAAGAGCCAGGCAGAGCCCTCAGTTCCCTACAAGCCCCTACCTTTACTTGTGTGGAAGGAGAAGGAAGGACCACCTGGGTTTGATATAGGCTCCAAGGGTAGAGAACAGAAAGAACAGAAAGGCTGAGACTGAAAGCAGAAATCAGGCCACCCTGGCTTCACAGCTCCCTTCTTCATCCCCATGCCTGTGCTTGGAGCTCAGTGGCCCAGATCAGATGAGAGAGGAGTCTTTCCTGTCTGTGCCAGGATGGTGGGGCCTGAGCCAGAGCAGGCAAAGTGGTTGGCTGAGAAGCCATCAGGTGCCCTTCCAGGGCCAATCTGCAGCCTGAGGTCCCATGGCTCCTGTTCTTATGGGCCGATGGCTTTTCCCCTCTTGAGAAGCCACCTAGCGTGAGGCATGTAGCAGCTCTCTCTTCCTGGGACTCCTGTCCTGGGATCCTGTGTCCTAAGAGAGACGACCCTGACTTCAGGTCTTGAGGTGCTGTCAGGGAAGCTGACTCCTGTCTGCACTGAGTGCTGGTTCCTCTGGCATCTGGGGGTCTGGCCTAGGAGGCACTTTGTTCACGGGTTTGAGGCGTGACCCTTTGCATGTCTGGAGCTGCTGCGGCCAGCTGCAGTGACTCATTGGGGAAGGAGGGAGGGTGGGGCCAGGACGTGGGTGAGGGTGAGCTGGCCTCTGTTCCTGCTCTCTGGCTGCTGGCTCAGCACCAGTTTTCTGGGCTGAGGAAAGGGGCCCTGCTCAAGGAAGAAGAAAGGGGTGTCAAGCCAGTTGGCCGAGGTGTCTTTCAGTGCTATCTGAGAGACCTAGTCTGGAATCCTTTGTCCTTTCCTGCCTCTGCCTGGCTCCTTAGTGCTGGACTCTGGATGAAGGTGCCATTTAAGCCTCAATTTTACTATTTTACTTTGAAAAGGGACAGCGTGACTTCCCGTTGCAGCCTTCTCTGCTTGCCAGGAAGGGAGCAGGTATTTTCCCTGGCTCATGCTTTTGCCAAAGGGCTGCTAACCCCTCAGAAGCTTTGCTCACTCCTAGCCAGCACCTGTGTTGAGGAAGAGGCACATCATAGTCACATTTCTGCTTTTGCCAAACAGGAGAACAGGTGTTGGGAGGACTGGGAGTTTATGTGTTTATCTTTTGTTCATGTTGTGGTCTGCCTGGCACTGGAACTGTTAAGTGATGGTAAGTTCCCCAGAGACACAGTCCAGTCCTCAGAGCTCAGCTCTAGCATCTCCAAAATCCTAATTGCATTCCATTTCCCCTAGAAGGCTCTCAAGCCTGGAACCTTGTGAGGCTAAATTAGTCATAGCCAGAGCACCTTTCTCATAATTCTTATCTAGGACAGGAACAAAGTCTTTTTTTTTTTTTTTGAGGGGGGGTTGTCTCACTCTGTTGCCCAGGCTAGAGTGCCGTAGTATTATAGCTAACAGCAACCTCAAACTCTTGGGCAATCCTCTTGCCTTAGCCTCTTGAGTACCACCACAACACCTGGCTAATTTTTCTACTTTTAGTGGAGATAGGGTCTCGCTCTTGATCGGGCTGATCTTGAACTCCTAAGCTCAAGTGATCCACCTGCCCTGGCTTCTCAGAGTGCTGGGTTCACAGGTGTGAGCCTCTGCGCCCATCCAGGAACTAAGTCTTTTAAATTTCCATATTGGCACATGAAGTACATTCAATAAATATTTTGAGGGTGCATGAACAGCATTAGGTAACAATCTAATGCAGTGTGTAATTAAGTGCTGGGCCAAGCCATGTCTGTCCTGGGCCCTATAGTGCCCAGTGTATTGTTGGGCGTATAGGAGGCAATCAGTATGTATAAATTGATTGATTGGATGACTAATTTCTGGATGTAAACAGCTTTAGGGTGAGGCTTTGGGTGAGGTTCTCTGTGATTTATGTCCCCTCACACAATTTCACAGACATGCCTGTGATGGCTCCTGCCGCCATTTTGTATGGGTGGCTTTAGTCTGTGGCCATACCCAGAGCCCTGTGTGGTGTCTTCTCAGGGCACCTCTACTGCTGAAAGCTCAGCCTGTAGCAGGAGGATAAATTGCTAAATGCCTGGCTCAGGCCCAGTGTATCAGGGCCTGGCTCAGGCCCAATGTGGGCAGCCAGATGGGCTACACTGACTGTGGGCCTGAGGCGGGCTCAGCCATGCTCCTGCCTCGTGGGCTTGGGTGGGTGCCTGATGGGCCAGGGGCTTTCTTTGTTCAGGCTGTTGCCTGTGGCAGGGCTTCTAGAGCTCCCAGCTGGCAAGGGGTTCCCCTTGGTCTTGAAGAACAGGTTAAGCAGGTGACCTGGAGTTAAGACCAGGACGAGGGAATGCCCTGCCATGCCTGCTTGGAGGCACCCCCTGAGGAGTCTGACACCAGTTAAAAGCTGCAGACCTGATGTGGTACAAAGTATGAGCTTCACATAGATGTGCTCTTCTTGTGTACCCTAGGCAAGTCAGCCTCTGAGAGGCTCTGTCTCTCTATCTATAAAACGGGGACAGTAAGATCTCCTTCCCGAAGCTGTCATGAGAACATCATGAGAACATGTGTGTTGTGAGGCTCCTGTATGCCTCCTTCATGCACTTGTGCTCTTTTCTTTCTCCTTCAATCCTCATGTGAATCTTTTCTTTTTTTTTTAATTGAGACAGAGTGTGACTTTGTTGCTCTTGTTAGGGTGCTGTGGTGTTGCAGCTCACAGCAACCTCAAACTCTTGGGCTCAAGCAATTTTCTTGCCTCAGCCTCCTTAGTAGCTGGTACTACAGGTGCCTGCCTCAGCTCCTGCTATTTATTTATTTTTTTTTTAGGAGGCCTGGGCTGGGTTTGAACCCACCAGCCCCAGTGCATGTGGTTGGTGTCCTAACCACTGAATTACGGGCGCTCCCCTCTCATGTGAATCTTATATCATCTCCATTTTTATAGATGAGGAAATAGAGGTTCAGAGAAGGTAACTGATTTGGCCAGGGCCACTGGGCTAGGAGGAGGCAAAGCCAGGACTTGAATCTGAGCCTGGCTCTTCTACAACCCCTTTCTGCAATGTCAGGCTGCAGAGCCCTGGATGAGAGGAATCACTGGCAGTGGCGATGGGGGTGTGGGCTGCTCTGGGGAACAGAGCACCGGCCACACCTTGAGATGGAGTTTCAAGCAAACTGACCACTCAGTGTGAGCATCTCTGGAACTTTTTCTCTAGGTTGTGTGACTGAGATTCCTGACGAGAGAGACTGAGGGGAAGAGAGGAAGGAGGGGCGGGCTTCTGGCAAGGCATCCGCTCCAGAACAGAATCCTGCAAAGGTCAGTAGGAGGAGGGAGGGCAGGGACAGGGGCACGTGGAGATCCCAAGGGGTCTGGGGAGGTTGGGGCCCAGTGGAAGGGACAAGGGGCTGATGGTCTCCTGGTCTCCATTCCGTCTTCTCTGCCGTGCCTTGGGAGAATGCCCACAGTGGACAGACGTGAGGCAGGTGGGTGGGGGCAGGTGCATCAGAGAGAGTGCTCCACTCTTTGCAAGTTCACAGCACAGAAGTTCGTGGTTTTCTCATCCCCTCATGCCCCAGCATCCCCACTGAAGTAAGCTCCATTTTCTCACCTCATCCCAGATGGAGAAGGAGGAAGAGACAACCCGGGAGCTGCTGCTGCCCAATTGGCAGGGCAGCGGCTCCCATGGGCTGACCATCACCCAGAGGGATGACGGTGTCTACGTGCAGGAGGTGATGCAGAACTCGCCTGCGGCCCGCACTGGGGTGGTCAAGGAGGGTGAGTCACCCCAGAGTGCTGACTGGATGCTGGGGGTTGGGCAGGTGAGGGTGCTGGAAGAACGGACATGGGCAGGGAGCAGGCAGAAGTGGAGAATTAGGCTTCCTGGTCCCAGTGGCATCAGGATGGTCAGTACCCAAGCCCTTCCTTCTCTTGCCCACTCTGTACCCATTGCTTGGGGTCCTCAGGAGGGCCCATTGTGTAGGGTAGGAGGGGCGGAGGGGCCTAGTCCTCAGATCCAAATTTACTGCCCATGAGCTTTGTAGATTTGGGGAAATTAGTTGGTCTAACTAAGCCTCAGTTTCCTCATCTGTACAATGGGTATTACCCTCTCCATCTTGCAGGATGGTCAAGATGGTTAAATGCGAGTCAGTTCAAGTGCCCGGCATGTGGTGGCTGTTTTGTTTTCCTGAGATCTTGTGGGTCTTACCTGCTTCTTGCCCCTCCTTGCCCAGGGGACCAGATTGTGGGTGCCACTATCTACTTTGACAACCTGCAGTCAGGCGAGGTGACCCAGCTGCTGAACACTATGGGGCACCATACGGTGGGCCTGAAGCTGCACCGCAAGGGGGACCGTTCCCCTGAGCCTGGCCAGACCTGGACACATGAAGTCTTCAGCTCCCGCAGCTCTGAAGTGGTTCTGGTGAGTGCCTTGCTGGCCTTTCTGTGCCCTGAGCTGCCCCAGCCAGGTTGGCCTGCTGGTCAAGTCCCAAGCCTTCTGTCTGCCTCCTGGACTTCCCTTACAAATCCTTCTCCTCCTCCCATCTGTCTGCACTCTCTTGAGCCCCTAGCCAGCCTTTCTTTTCCTGCTCATGTGTGGCATGTGGCTAATGCTGCCCTACACGTCTTCAATCTCTTCAGAGTGCCCTGGGCCACAGCATGGGAACTGACTTGTGCTGCCTGGTCCTAGATGCCCAGGGGAAGGTTAGCTGTTTTGCAAGGATTTTAGAAATGAGCTCACAGGTGCCCAACTCTATCTCACAGAAATCATTTTTCTCCTTACAGAGAGGCCCAACATCATTCTGTGAGTCAGAGGCTGGGCAGGACAGTGTCCAGGAGGGAAACTCTTCCTTCTGATGGCTTGTTTGTTTAGCAAATAGTGGGTCCTCCAAGTGAGGGTACTAACCCAAGTATAACCAGTCTTTTAGGCTCCACAAGTATTTTCCAGTGTGCGAAGGGCCCCTGGGAAGATTCCCTTCCTGGTTAAATAAACAAATCAGTGGGTTGAGAGTTGGGAGTTGAAGGACTTGTTCTTCTGGGGTGGCATCCCTGGAACAGGCCATTTTGAATCAATAATTGATTGGAAGTCCTTCTCCTAAACTGCACAGTCCAGGAATATGCCCCCTCCCCCAAATAATTCCTGTTTTCCTCCTGTGATATGGCTGTCAGCCCCTTTCTTCAGTCCCTTATGCTGTGCCCCAGAAGGCTCCATGGACCTCCGTTCTGGTCCCAGCTTCTCTGGGAAACAGGCACCCATGTTGTCGTCTGGGCTGTGGCCGGGCGTCTGGTAACTTAGGCAGACCCTGCTGCAACCTCTGCCGGGCGTGTTTTTCTGCAGAGCGGGGATGATGAGGAGTACCAGCGTATCTACACCACGAAGATCAAGCCTCGGCTCAGGTCGGAGGATGGAGTGGAAGGGGACCCTGGGGAGACCCAGAGCCGTACCATCACAGTGACCAGAAGGGTCACGGCCTACACTGTGGATGTGACTGGCCGAGAAGGAGCCAAGGACATTGACATCAGCAGCCCTGAATTCAAGATCAAGATCCCAAGGCATGAACTGACTGAAATCTCCAACATGGATGTGGAGACCCGGTCAGGGAAGACAGTGATCAGACTGCCCTCAGGCTCAGAGGCAGCCTTTCCAGCCACAGGCTCTGCTGTGGAGATCCAAGCAGGGTCCATTTCTGCTTCAGGACCAGAGCTCCAAGGTGCTGGCCACTCGAAGCTCCAGGTCACCATGCCTGGGATAAAGGTGGGAACCTCCAGTGTCAATGTTAGCACGAAGGGCATAGATTTGGGTGGCAGAGGAGGGGTCCAAGTACCAGTAGTGGACATTTCACCTTCTCTTGGGGGTGAGGCAGTGGAGGCGCGGGGCCCATTCCTTGAAAGTGATGATAATGGGAAAATTAAAATTCCCACCATAAAGGTACCAAAATTTGGTGTCTTGACAGGACCTGAAGGCCAGGTACCAGAGGCCAGGCTAAGTGTTTCTGCACCTGAATTCTGTATGGGGCTCCAGGACAGCAGGCCAGGCTTTACTATCGGTGGGAACATCCAGGTCCCTCAGCCAGAAGTCAGTGCCTCCTCTGCCAATTTTGAGGGGCTTAAAGGGAAGCTGAAGGGCCCCCAAATCACTGGGCCATCACTTGAAGGTGACCTAGGCTTGAAAGGTGCCAAGCCACAGGGGAGCATTGGGGTACACACTTCTGCTCCCAAAATTGAGGGCAGCATCACTGGCCCGAATGTGGAAGTTTCTGTTCCTGATGTTGATGTTCATGGGCCTGGGGGCAAAATGAATGTGCCCAAAATGGAAGTCCCCAAATTCTCTGTATTTGGTTCAAAGGGAGAGGGAGCTGGCATCGAGGTGACCATGCCCACAGGTAAAGTGACTCTTCCTGGGGTCTCTGGGGATGTCAGTCCACCTGAGATTGCTGCTGGTGGGTTGGAAGGGAAGATGAAAGGTGCTAAAGTCAAGACTCCTGAAATGATTATTCAAAAACCTAGAATTTCTATGCAGGACGTAGATCTGAGCTTCGGATCCTCTAAACTGAAAGGAGATATTAAAGTTTCTGCTCCTGGGGTGAAAGGTGATGTTAAAGTGCCTCAAGTGACAGTTAAAGGCTCCAGAGTGGACATAGAGACACCAAACCTGGAGGGGACCTTGACAGGCCCCAAGCTTGGCAGTCCTGGGAAAATAGGAACCTGTAGGATCTCTATGGCAGATATAGACTTAAATGCTACTGTCCCTAAAGTGAAAGGGGGTGTAGATGTCACACTCCCAAAAGTGGAAGGGAAAGTCAAAGTCCCTGAAGTTGATGTCAAAGGCCCTAAAGTGGATGTCAGTGCTCCAGATATGGAAGTTCATGGCCCTGAATGGAACCTGAAAATGCCCAAGATGAAAATGCCCAAGTTCAGCACTGCAGGAGTCAAAGGTGAAAGCCCAGATGTAGCTGTGACTCTACCCACAGGAGATGTCATTATTTCAGGGCCCAAGGTCAATGTGGAAGCCCCAAATGTCAACATGGAAGATCTGGGTGTCAAACTTGTAGGCCCTGATATTAAGCTGCCTGATGTGAGTGTCAAGACACCAAAAGCCTCTATGCCTGATGTAGATTTGCATTTTAAAGGCACAAAGGTAAAGGGAGAGGATGATGTCACAGTACCAAAGCCTGAAGGAGAACTGAAAGGCCCCAAAGTGGACACTGATGTCCCAAATGTGGACGTTCACATCCCAGACTGGCACTTGAAGATGCCCAAGATGAAAATGCCCAAATTCAGTGTGCCAGGATTCAAAGCAGAGGACCCAGGAGTGGATGTGAATCTGCCCAAGGCTGATGTGGACATTTCTGGGCCCAAGGTGGATTTGAGTGCTCCAGAGGTTAGCATTGAGGGACCAGAAGGGAAATTGAAAGGACCTAAGTTTAAGATGCCTGAGATGAATATCAAAGTCCCAAAGATCTCCATGCCAGATGTGGACTTACACTTGAAAGGCCCTAATGTAAAGGGAGAATATGATGTTACAATGCCCAAGGCTGAAGGTGAGATTAAAGTTCCTGATGTTGAACTTAAAAGTGCCAGAGTTGACATTGATGCTCCAAATGTGGATATTCAAGGACCAGACTGGCACCTGAAGATGCCCAAGGTGAAAATGCCCAAGTTCAGCACACCTGGTTTCAAAGCAGAGGGCCCAGAAGTGGATGTGAACCTGCCTAAGTCTGACATTGATGTCTCAGGACCCAAGGTGGATGTTGAAGTTCCAGATGTGAATATTGAAGGACCTGAGGGAAAATTGAAGGGTCCCAAGTTTAAGATGCCAGAGATGAACATCAAGGCACCCAAAATCTCCATGCCTGATGTGGATTTACATATGAAAGGTCCCAAAGTGAAAGGAGAGTATGATGTAACAGTACCAAAGCTGGAAGCAGATCTGAAAGGCCCAAAAGTAGATGTCAGTGCCCCAGATGTTGAAGTGCATGGTCCTGATTGGAACCTGAAGATGCCAAAGATTAAAATGCCCAAATTTAGCATGCCCAGTCTCAAAGGAGAGACCCCAGAGTTGGATGTGAACGTGCCCAAGGCTAATGTGGACATTTCTGCACCAAAGGTAGATATTACTGCTCCAGATCTGAGCCTTGAAGGACCAGAAGGAAAGTTGAAAAGTCCTAAGTTTAAGATGCCCGAGATGCACTTCAGAGCTCCTAAGATGTCTCTACCGGATGTTGACCTGGATCTTAAAGGACCCAAAATGAAAGGAAGTCTAGATATATCTGCACCGAAAATAGAGGGTGAAATGAGTGTTCCAGATGTGGACATCAAGGGTCCCAAGGTAGACATTAAAGCACCAGATATGAATGTTCAGGGCCAAGACTGGAGCCTGAAAATGCCAAAGATGAAAATGCCCAAGTTCAGCATGCCCAGCCTCAAAGCAGAGGGCCCAGAAGTGGATATGAACCTGTCTAAGGCTGACATTGATGTCTCAGGACCCAAGTTTGACATTGAGGCACCAGATGTGAGCCTTGAAGGTCCAGAAGGAAAGCTGAAGAGTCCCAAGTTTAAGATGCCTGAGATGCATGTCAAAGCTCCCAAGATCACCATGCCTGATGTGGACTTACACTTGAAAGGTCCCAAAGTCAAAGGGGATGTGGATGTATCTGTTCCCCAGATAGAAGGTGAAGTGAAAGTACCAGATATTGACATCAAAGGGCCCAAAGTGGACATTAATGCCCCAGATGTGGATGTTCATGGCCCAGATTGGAACTTGAAAATGCCCAAGATGAAAATGCCCAAGTTCAGCATGCCTAGTTTCAAAGCAGAGGGCCCAGAAGTGGATGTGAACCTGCCCAAGGCTGATGTTGATGTTTCAGGACCAAAGGTGAACATTGAAGGCCCTGAGGTGAGTCTTGAGGCTCCTGAAGGGAAGCTGAAGGGTCCCAAGTTTAAGATGCCAGACATGCACTTTAAGGCACCTAAGATCTCCATGCCTGATGTGGACTTACACTTGAAAGGCCCCAAAGTCAAAGGGGATGTGGATGTGTCTGTTCCCCAGATAGAAGGTGAAGTGAAAGTACCAGATGTTGACATCAAAGGGCCCAAAGTGGACCTTAATGCCCCAGAAGTGGATGTTCATGGCCCTGACTGGAACCTGAAGATGCCCAAGATGAAAATGCCGAAGTTCAGCATGCCTGGTTTCAAAGCAGAAGGTGCAGAAGTGGATGTGAACTTGCCCAAAGCCGACATTGATGTTTCAGGACCCAAGGTGGACATTGAAGCCCCTGATGTGAGCCTTGAGGGTCCAGAAGGGAAGCTGAAGGGTCCCAAGTTTAAGATGCCAGAGATGCACTTCAAGGCTCCCAAGATCTCCATGCCTGATGTAGACCTGAATCTTAAGGGGCCCAAACTAAAGGGAGATATGGATGTGTCTTTGCCTGCAGTGGAAGGTGAAGTGAAAGTGCCAGATGTTGATATTACAACACCCAACGTTGACATTAGTGCTCCAGATGTTGGCATCCATGGTCCAGACTGGCACCTGAAGATGCCCAAAGTGAAAATGCCCAAGTTCAGCATGCCCAGTTTCAAAGGAGAGGGTCCAGAAGTAGATGTAAACCTGCCCAAGGCTGACATTGATGTCTTAGGATCCAAGGTGGATGTTGAAGTTCCAGATGTGAATATTGAAGGTCCAGATGCGAAACTAAAAGGTCCCAAATTTAAGATGCCAGAAATGAATATAAAGCCTCAGAAAATATCTATGCCTGATGTTGGTTTGCATTTGAAAGGTCCTAAAATGAAAGGAGATTATGATGTTACAGTTCCAAAAGTAGAGGGAGAGATTAAAGCTCCTGATGTTGATGTCAAAGGCCCAAAAGTTGACATTAATGCACCAGATGTGGAAGTTCATGGTCCAGATTGGCACCTGAAGATGCCCAAGGTGAAAATGCCCAAGTTTAGCATGCCTAGCTTCAAAGGAGAGGGCCCAGAAGTGGATGTGAACATTCCCAAGGCTAATATTAATGTCTCAGGACCCAAGGTGGACATTGATGCTGCAGATGTGAATCTTGAAGCTCCAGAGGGAAAACTAAAGGGTCCTAAATTCAAAATGCCAAGCATGAATATACAGACACATAAAATCTCTATGCCTGATGTTGGACTTAATCTGAAAGCCCCCAAACTGAAAACTGATGTAGATGTTTCTTTTCCTAAAGTGGAAGGAGACTTGAAAGGTCCTGAAATTGATGTCAAAGCCCCTAAGATGGATGTTAACTTTGGTGATAATGATGTTGAATGTCCAGAGGGAAAGTTGAAAGGCCCCAAGTTTAAGATGCCAGACATGCACTTTAAGGCGCCCAAGATCTCCATGCCTGATGTGGACTTACATTTGAAAGGCCCCAGAGTCAAAGGAGATATGGATGTATCTGTGCCCAAGGTAGAAGGTGAATTGAAAGTGCCAGATGTTGACATCAAAGGGCCCAAAGTGGACATTGATGTCCCAGATGTAGATGTTCATGGTCCAGACTGGCACCTGAAGATGCCAAAGGTGAAAGTGCCGAAGTTCAGCATGCCTGGTTTCAAAGCAGAGGGCCCAGATGTGGATGTGAACCTGCCTAAGGTTGACATTGATGTCTCAGGACCCAAGGTGGACATTGAAGCTCCTGATTTGGACATTGAGGGACCCGAAGGAAAATTGAAAGGTTCCAAATTTAAGATGCCCAAGTTGAATATTAAAGCTCCCAAGATATCCATGCCAGATATAGACTTAAATTTAAAGGGACCCAAAGTGAAAGGAGAGATTGATGTTTCTGTGCCAGAACTGGAAGGTGATCTCAGAAGCCCGCAAATTGATATCAAAGGTCCTCATGTAGATGTGGAGGTGCCTGATGTTGAGTTGGAGTGCCCTGATGCAAAGTTGAAAGGCCCCAAGTTTAAGATGCCAGACATGCACTTCAAGGCTCCTAAGATTTCTATGCCTGATGTAGACTTACACTTGAAAAGCCCCAGAGTCAAAGGGGAAATGGATGTGTCTGTGCCTAAATTGGAAGGAGATTTGAAAGGCCCCAGTGTGGATGTGGAGGTGCCTGATGTTGAGCTGGAATGTCCTGATGCAAAATTGAAAGGCCCCAAGTTCAAGATGCCAGACATGCACTTTAAGGCGCCCAAGATCTCCATGCCTGATGTGGACTTACACTTGAAAGGCCCCAAAGTCAAAGGGGATGTGGATGTATCTGTGCCCAAAGTCGAAGGTGAAATGAAAGTGTCAGATGTTGACATCAAAGGGCCCAGGGTGGACATTGATGTCCCAGAT
>CAUYPK010146300.1:0-56182 GCA_963574355.1 Loris lydekkerianus | reverse complement strand
TTTCGGCTCTTTGCCTCTTATCATTATTTTGTATACTGTGGCTCTTTGCCAAGTTTGGATTTTGTTATGCTGCTTCTGAGGAGGGACCTCTGAGGAGCGATCTCCGAGCGCGTAGTCGAACTTGTTCGCCACCCCTGAATTAGGTCATCTCTAGGCACCAAAAAATCTTTAGCTATACAAAGTTTTCTTGTAATACTATTTGACAGATTCATAAAGTTTAAAAATAAGACAAAACTTTAATTCAACTGCTTAGCCCATAGGAAACTCCATCTATAACATATCTGATATTTGCTACCTAAGCCTATCTCTGAACACTTCTTCTCAGCCAACTTCCATCTTATAGCTTATACTTACGCCAAAATCTACCTATCTGTAACTTCTATTCTATGCTACCTAAAATAATCCAGTATAATTCACTTTGTTCTTCTATCAAACTGCCTTTCAAATAAATGAGGATGATATTACATGTCATTCATCTTTTCATTCCAGGGCTAAATTGATATGAAGAGAGCAAAGAAATATGGCTATTCCTAATGATACAGTATCCACACTTCTCTCCATATTGACTATTCTTTTATGGAACACACACAAGCTTCTACATAGAGAAATAGAGTTATGTTATTACTTTCCTTATGCTGGGCACTACACTGCTTTAAAAGATCATATTTTTGTGGCAGCAACATCTCACTTTGGACTTAGTGAACATGCAGACAACTAAGAACTTAAGTATAAAGCTTTACTCACATCACAATTAAATTTCACCTTGTTAGTTTTCGACACATTTAACTTAAGGGAGTTTTTTGTTTTGTTTTGAGACAGAGTCTTACCATGTCACCCTCGGTAGAGTGCTATGGTGTCACAGCTCATAGCAACCTCAAATTCTTGGCCTCAAGCGAGTCTATTGCCTCAGCCTCCTGAGTAGCTGGGACCACAGGCGCCTGCCACAATGCCCGGTCATTTTTTCGGTTGCAGTTGTTGTTGTCTAGCAGGGCCAGGCTGGGCTTGAACCCGCTACCTTCGGTGTATGTGGCTGGCACCCTACTCACTGAGCTACGGGCACCAAACCGGGAGGTTTATTATTATTATTTTTTTTCCATCTAAAAATATATTATCCCTGTCAGCCTTGTGCAGTCCCTAAATATAAGTCTTCTGTGTCATTATAACATTGATAAAACAAGGCAGTGTCAAATAGAGAGAGAGAGCTATGTGACAAACAAGGCCCCTCTCCTTTCTTTCCTGCTGAGAAACTATTTTAAATTGTACACGAACTTTATGGCCACCTGTATAAGCATGCTGTCACAATGGGTTTTGAAAACATCCTGTCCCTCCTAAGCTATTCTCTGTCTTTTGCATCTCTGACATAGGTCATGACTCAATTTTCTAGGTTTTCCTTAAAGTCTTTGGATAAATGAAATCTGCTTTTCTAACCGCTAGGGTACATATCTTATATTCTCTTTCTGTTGTATGGAATAAATAGTTGAATATTTGCAAACCAACTACAATGTTCTTTTAGATTATAAGGCAGAACATGTGTATGCAAAAAAATGGATAAATTAATAGAATTTCCCTCCTATAGCTAAAGTCATTTCTATAAGGACCCAAAGTTCAAAGGCATTTTAAAAGACAGTTCATAAAGATACACTAAGTAGTGTATCTTAATGTGGCTCAATTCCTCTGAACAAGTCAAATAGACTTTGTTCTTAAGAGGAGCACTAAATAAATTATGAGGAAAATTATATTCAATTGAATGATACCATACTCCATTCTGGGCAGGGTCTGTGTCACTCATAGGTAGGAAGTGGAGACTTAGGAAAAGTGCAGTAACTCTTCTGAAGTCTTGTAGCAACATTTATTTAGTACAGTATATTTCCATAAGCACTCAGCTCACTACAAGGGCACGACAACATTAAAAAAAAAAAAAAAAAAAGGCTATATTAAATGTTTAAAAAAACAAAGCTCATCAAATAACTATTGTTTCTTCAACTCATTAACACACTATCTTGGAAGAACACATAGGCAGTCATGATAAATCACCTGGGACTAACGAGGTCTTAATATTTTGTGTTAAGTCATCTGAGGCAACAGGTTAAAAGTTTAACGAAAATTATTTCACAAAGCTGAACATAGGATTAACACCTTTATAGACATAAATAAAGTGATGGCAAGGGAATTCTGAGATAGTCCTCAGAGCCAGCACACAAAGAAAGGACATGCAAGATACCAGCATCCCTCAGAGATACTGGGGGTTCAGTTCCAGACCACCAATAAATAAAGCATATATTGTAATAAGGAGAGCCAAACAAATTTTTGGGTTTCCCAGTACATGTAAGTTATGTTTTCTCTATGTAATCTATTAAGTGCACAATAAATAGCACTATGACTAAAAAAAAATGTACATTTTTTTTAAACAGGCTTTACTACTTAATTTAAAAAGGCTTTACTACTAAAAAGAAAGATCATCTGAACCAGGGTCCTCAAACTATGGCCCGCAGGCCATATGTGGCCTGCTGGAGACATTTATCCGGCCTGCCAGGTGTTTTTACCACAGCTGTCTGTCCTGCTTAGTAGCCGACTTGTCCCAGGTGGCAGTGCCCACGTGTGGAATGTGCACCAACTCTCGTACTCCGTTCCTTCTCTGTCTCTCCCCTCCAGGTGTTATCGCCGTCCTGCTTAGCAACCCACTGTCCAGGCCACAGTGAGCATGTGTGGAATGTGCCCCACACTCTCCAATTCCACTCCCACTCTCCGACTCCCCTCCTTCTCTCTGTCTCTTCCCACCCCTCCTTATCTCTGTCTCTCAACTCCTCCTCTCAGTCTCTGGTGTAATCGGAGGAGTCACCAGGTTGCCTGTGCAGAGCCTTCTGCTGCCTAAGGACGGAGGTAAGAACAAGTTAGGATTTTTTTTTTTAAGTTAGGAGGTCTTTTTTTTTTTTATTTTGCAGTTAGTAGGGCCTTTTTTTCTTAAGTTAGGAGATCTTTTTTTTTTTTTTTGTAGATAGGGGGCACCTTTTTTTTAAGTTAGAAGAGCTTTTTTTTTTAAGTTAGGAAAGCCTTTTTTTTAAGTTGGTTAGTTGGTTGGGGGTAGTGTCTAGGGGGGTTGCATCACAGTGATAATGCAAATAGTCAGTGCTAATGCAAATTGTCACTGCTCAGAGGTAATGCAAATGGTCAGAGCTCAGAGGTAACTGCAAATAGTGCTCAGTGATTATGATAATTGTAAGTGCTCAGTGTTAATGCAAATTGTTAGCGCTCAGTATTAATGCAAATTGTCAGCAGTCAGTGTTATCCCAAATGGTCAGTGATCAGTGTTAATGCAAATGGTCAGTGCTCAGTGTTATCGCATGTGGGCCCCAAACTGGTAATCTGCCTAGGGCCCCATGGAAACTTAATCTGGCTCTGCAGACAGCCAAGGAGTAAGAAACCCAATTTAATTGCCAGTAAGTGCATTTATATTCTGATTGCTATTTAGTTGTGTATGATGTTGTATGTTGTGTGCTGTGTAAGCCCCAGTTCACACTGCTGCAATCTCTGAGCAGTGCGAGTTCAGCCTTACATGCATATGCAAGACCCATGAGATCAGATTCCTGTGCAAGTTCACAGATCGCAGTGCGGTTTGCACAGTAGTGTGAACTGGAAAGGTGGTGGAGGAACCAGCTCTGTAATTGTGCCTATTCCCGCACCACACCAGTATGAGCCTGAGGTAAAAGCGGAGTTCCACCATATGGGCACTGGTGAGGCTGAAATGATGTGGGCTGGCAAGGGTGCATTGATGGGCACTAATCAGACTGCACTGATGGGCAGTGCAGTCTATATGTCTTTGTATGGGCAAAGTTATTGCTGGTATATTGTTTTTGGAGCGCTGTATATATATATTGGTATTTTACTAATAGCAATTTGGAATCCCTAGGAAACAATGATATCAAGAAAAAAAAATTGACTCAGAGTGTAGGATATTCAAAGAACAGCGGACTTATGATTATTTTTTTGTGTAGTACAAGGAAAGAGCTGTGTGTTTGATATGCCAGAATATAGTGTCTGTGTTCAAAGAATACAATTTGCGTCGACATTATCAAACTCAACATAAAGATAAATATGATAGTTTGGTTGGAGAAGTGAGAAAAGATAAAATATTAAAACTGAAATACACATTGACAAGTCAGCAAAATACTTTTGTGAAGCAGAAACTAAATACTTCATCACTGTGAGCAAGTTTTCAAGTTGCCAAGACAATAGTGTGCACTGGCAGACCATTCGTGGAGGGAGAATTTGTTAAAGAATGCCTTCTTTCTATTGCCAAAGAGATGTGTCCAGAGAAGGCCAATTTATTTAGTACAGTGAGTCTTTCAGGACCCTCACTTACACAAAGGATTGAAGAAATGGGAGACAATTTGCATCAGCATTTGCAAAACTCCGCAAAAAACCTTTCCTATTTTCCGTTGGCACTTGATGAAAATAATGATGTTCGTGATTCTGCACAACTTCTAATTTTTATTCGTGGGACAAATGACTATTTCAAAGTCACAGAAGAGCTTGCTGCATTGCAAAGCATCAAAGGAACAACTATAGGAGAGGATATCTATGAAAAGGTTTGCCAAACTGTGAATAGTTTGGAGCTGGACTAGGCAAAACTAGCCAGTGTGACAACTGATGGTGCTCCTAGCATGGTGGGGTCTAAGAAAGGAGTAATTGCTCGCATTAACCAAGAGATGGACAAGCATAACCATTCTCATCCAATAGCCATACACTGCCTCATCCACCAACAAGCACTGTGTAGTAAATCACTGAAGTGGGACTCTGTTATGAAAATTGTGGTATCTTGTGCTAATTTCATTAGAGGTAATGCACTAAACCACAGACAATTTCAGAAATTCCTGTCTGAGCTAAATGTTGCCTATGAAGATGTTCCGTACCACACAGAAGTCCATTGGCTGAGTCGAGGGAGAGTTTTGAAACATTTCTATGACTTACTTCCACAGATTACAGCTTTTCTGCTTTCAAAAAACAAGTACCAGAGCTCAATGATGCAGAATGAAAATGGCACCTTGCCTTTCTGATAGATGTAACAGAGCTACTCAACAATTTCAATGTGCAACTTCAAGGAAAGGGGAAGCTCATCTGTGATATGCAATCACACGTGAAAGCATTTGAAGTAAAATCAGGCCTCCTCATCAAACAAGGGAAGGAGGAAAATTTCTGCTAACTCAAAATCTGTTAGCAGAAAATCCATTGGTTGCATTCCCAAATAAAACGTATGGATTCACTGGAAAAGTTGCAAAAGGAGTTCCAATTTAGATTTAAAGAGCTTCATCTCCATGAACGGGACATACAGCTTTTCTGTAACCCATTTTCTATTGACATTGAAAATGTGGATATGATTTACCACATCGAACTGGCTGAACTGCAGAATTGTGACTCTGAAAGATGCATTCAAGTCAAGCAGCCTTCCTAATTTCTATGCATCTCTCCCCTCTGAGACATATTCTAATCTCAGGAACCATGCACTCAAAATGGCAACCATGTTTGGTAGCACTTATGTCTGTGAACAGACTTTTTCCAGAATGAAACATCTGAAATCTCCAACCAGATCTAGACTAACGGATGCACACTTGCATCACTTGTTACAACTAGCAGTGACAAATATGGAACCGAAAATTGACCATCTCATTAGCCAAAAGCAGGGCCATAGTTCCCATTGAAATACTGGTTAAGTTTGCTGATTTAACTTTACTTGTTCTTCATTTTAAATATTGTATTTGTTCTGATTTTGTTTTTTTACTTCAAAATAAGATATGTGCAGTGTGCATAGGAATTTGTTCATAGTTTTTGTTTTTTTTTAAACTATAGTCCGGCCCTCCAACAGTCTGAAGGACAGTGAACTGGCCCCCTGTTTAAAAAGATTGAGGACCCCTGATCTGAATATTAAACAAATTATAATCTTTTTTGCTAGTACAGGGTCTTTTTTACCCCAGATTAATGTGAGTGTAACAAGTGATTAGGTTACTGGTGCAGGGTTTTGCCTCGGTGTTGGGGGCTGCTGACTGATGAGGGTGGTGGTTGCTGAAGGCTGAGGTGGCTAGGCAATTTCTTAAAATAAGATAATCAGGTTTGCTGCACTGACTCTACCCCCAAAAAGCTTCTCTGTAGCATGAAATGCTGTTTATAGCATTTCACCACATTTGAACATTTTTCAAAATTAAAGTCAGTCCACTCCAACTCTTTTGCTGCTTTATCAACTAAGTTTATTAATAATCTAAATCCGTTGGTGTCCCTTCAATAAGGTTTACAGCATTTCGGCAGGAGTAGATTTATCTCAAGAAACCACTTTCACAGCTCATCTACAAGAAGCAACTCCTCATCCACTCAAGTTTTATCATGAAATTGTAGCAATTCAGCCATATCTTCAGCCTTCACTTCTAATTCTGTTTCGCTTGCTATTTCTATCACCTCTGCAGTTCCTTCCCACTGAAGTCTTAAGCCCCTTAAAATCATCCAGGAGGGTGGGAATCAACTTTTTCCAAATGCCTATTTATGCTGCTATTTTGACCTCCTCCCACAAATCACAAATATTCTTAAGGGCATATAGAACAGTAAATCCTTTCCAGAAGGTTTCCAATTGACATTGCCATCAGAGGACAGTGGACTGTCCATCAGAGGAATCACTATTTATGGCAGCTATAGTTCTACAATATGTATTTCTCAGAATATAAGAGCTGAAGGTCAAAACTGCTCCTTGATCCACCAGCAGCAGAAGAGATGCTGTGTTGGCAGGCATAAAAACATTATCTCTTTGTACATCTCCAGAAGAGGTCTTGCATGACCAGATGCATTGTCAATGAGCAGTAATATTTTGAAAGCAATCTTTCTTTCTTTCCTACTAGGTCCCAGCAGTGAGCTTAACACATTCAGTAAACCACACTATAAACAGATGTGTTGTTATCCAGGCTTTGATATTCCACTTACAGAGCACAGGCAAAGTAGTTTAGCATAATTCTTATGAGCACTAAGATTTTGAGAATGGTAAATAAGCACTGGCCTCAACTTAAAGTCACCAGCTGTATTAGCCCCGGCCTAATGAGAGTCGGCCTGTCCTTTGAAGCCAGGCACTCATGACTTCTATCAAAGTACTAGATGGCATCTTCTAAGAAAAAGCAGTTTCATTCATACTAAAAATCTGTTGCTTAGTGTAACCATCTTTATCGGTTTTAGCTGCATCAGCTAGATAACTTGCTGCAGCTTCTCCATCCATCATCAGCCTTGCTGCTTCACTGTGCACTTTTATGTTATGGAAATGGCTTTTTTCCTTATACCTCATGAACCAACCTCTGCTAGCTTGAGGCTTCTCTTCTCTAGCTTCCTCACCTCTCTCAGCCTTCATGGACTTACAGAGTTAGGATCTTGCTCTGGAGTAGGCTTTGGCTTAAGGAAATGTTGTAGCTTGTTAGAGCGTCTATCCAGACCATTCATGTATTCACTGGACTAGCACTTTTAATTTCCTTCAAGTTGGCCTATCTCAGCTTTCAATATGCCTTCCTCACTAAGCTTCATCTTTCTAGCTTTTAATTTAAAGTAAGAGATGCTACGCTCTTCCATTCACCTGACACTTAGAGGCCATTACAGGGCTATTAGGTGGCCTAATTTCAATATTGTCATGTGTCTGGAAATAGGGAGGCCCAAGGAGAGAAACAGATAAAGAATAATAGGTGCAGCAGTCAGAAGAACACACACAACATTTATTAAATTGCCATCCTATGTAAGTACATTATGTGGTGCTGCAAAACAGTTTCAATAGTAACATTTAAAAAATTACTGATCACAGATCACCAAAACAGATACAACGAAAAAAGTCTGAAATGCAAGAGTTACCAAAATGTGACACAGAGACATAAAGTGAGCACATGCTCTTAGAAAAATGGTACTAAAGCATTTGTTTTATGCAGGGTTGCCACGAGCCTCCAATTTGTAAAACTTGTGGTTATCTGCAAAGCACAGTATGTTGAAGCATCATAAAACAAGATATGCCTGCACTTTGTTGGTTCATCTGTATCACTAACTTATACACATATGTATCCAGACAGACTCTATGCAATATTGAGGACAAAAATCTTTTTATTTGCAGGATAACATCTGTTATTAAACATAAGTCACTTTCCAGCACCAGTTCATAAATACAATGTCACTTTTCCTTTCCTAGCCTCTTACAGGTAGTAGGACTGACTTAGTCACTTTGACTTAGGATGTTAGAACTTAACTTCATACTTAAACCTATAAAATGTGGTACCGAAAATCTGAATTTTCTAACAGCCCACAATAGTAATTACAAGATGATGAATAAACAACAGACATTATGCCTTGCTAAGATCTGGTGACAAGACACTTCAGTTAGGTTTTCATAACAATTTTCCCCCCTCATGTGTCCTTAGTACAGGAAGCTATACTCTGGTCTAAAATGATATACAGGAGAGCCTCCATAGTTGACCACTTCCCTACATTGATCACCTCCTTAGTTGACCTAATTTTCATAGACTGAACATGCACCACACGTATGTATCAGTACAGTAAGTCTATTTCCTCATGTTGATCACTTCCACATGTTGAACAGTTTGTTACAGTCCCAGCTACTTGGGAGGCTGAGGCAAGAGAATTGCTTAAGCCCAAGAAATTGAGGTTGCTGTGAGCTGTGACACCATAGCACTCTACCAAGGGCAACATAGTGAGACTCTGTCTCCAAAAAAAAAAAAAAGTATATGTCTTCTGTATCAAGCACATACCAAGATACATCAATGAACAAGTCAAGTCACACATGATGCTTGCCTTCATGGACCTTACATTCTGGAGGGAGAGACATACATTTCATTAAGTATATAATCAGTAATTACAGACTGCAATTGTTACAGTCTGTAATTACTGATTATATACTTGTCTTCAGTAGAGTCTTCGGTAGATTGAAATAAACAAAGAATAAGAGGAACCCATCTTTCAGATAGGATATGGTTCAAGAAAAACACTATAGGAAAAGGAACAGCAAGCAAAGGCACAGGCCCTGAAGCAAAATACAGCCTAGGTTTTGTTTTATTTTTTATTTTGTTATTTTATTTTGAGATAGGGTCTTGCTCTGTTGCCTAGGACTAGAGTGTAGTGGTGTCATCATAGCTCACTGCAACCTTAAACTCAAACTGGGCTCAAACAATTCTCCTGCCTCAGCCTTCTTCCTGAGTAGCTGGGACTACAGGCATTCACCACCACACCTGGCTAATTTTTCTATTTTTTGTGGAGATAGGGTCTTGCTCATGCTCAGGCTCCTGGGCTTGTTTTAGAAACTAACAGGCCAGGATGGCTCAAAGTCCGTGAGTAGAAAGTAACCGGAAATGTGGTAGAGATACAGGGCTGACCCTCACAAAGTCTTGAAGAACTTGTAATGAGTTTAGACTTTATTTATACATTGGGAAGCCACTGAAGGATTTAGGCAAGAGACTGACATGATTGGATTTTAAAGAGTATTCTGTTCTGGGTGCAGTGGCTCACGCCTATAATCCTACCACTTGGGGTGGTTGAGGTGGATTGCCTGAGCTCAGGAGCTTGAGCAACCTGAGCAAGAGTGAAATCCTATCTCTAAAAATAGCTGGGCTGGTGGCACCTGTGGCTCAAAGGGGTAGGGCACCAGCCCCATATGCCGGAGGTGGCGGGTTCAAACCCAGCCCTGGCCAAAAACTGCAAAAATAAAATAAATAAATAAATCTGCTTCATTCTCACTTCTCAATAAAGTTACAGAACTATTAAAATAAAAATAAAAATAGCTGGGCATTGTGGCAGCCACCTGTAATTCCAGTTACTTGGGAGGCTGAGGCAAGAGAATCACTTGAACCCAAGAGTTTGAGGATGCTGTGAGCTATGATGCCATGGCACTCTACTAAGGGTAACAAAGTGAGACTCTGTCTCAAGAAAAGAAAGGGTATCCTGCACAATGTAAAAGTATGTAGCATACACCTCGGATCAGGGGCTCAACTACAATTTGAACTTTACCTTAGAAATACCAACAATGCAACCTAATCATTTGTGCCCTCATATTAATCTGAAATTAAAGAAAAAAAAAAAAAGAGTATTCTGGTTGGTTTGTGGAGAACAGACTGGAAAAGGGCAAAAGTGGAAGCAAAGTGACCAGTTAAGTGGTTACTGTAGCTGCCCAAGCAACTGGACTACAGAGGTGAAGTGGAGACAGTTATTCGTGTTCAAGAGTTATTAAGGAGCTATATACTACTGACACAGAGATAACAAAACTCTTGATCTGTTTCCTCCAAATGACACAACTACTTCCACAAATGCTTAAGGCAAAAACTGAGGATCCAGATGTCATCTGTTTCTTCTCTTTTCCCTCATGCCTAATACATCAGCAAGACTTTTTGCTTCTTACTTCCAAAATCTCCTTCAAATTCATCCACTTCTTGCCATCTCAAAAGATAATCTCTCTAATGTAAGCTACCATCAACTGTGCCTTGAGTTACAGCAGTAACTTCCTAATAGCACCCCATGTTTGAAACACCAGACATTCAAGTGAAGTTGTCAAGTGGGCAGCTGGATTTATGATTTTAGAGTTCAGCCGTGATATGACACAGAGATACAAATTTGGGAACTGAGTACATACAGATGGTATTTAAAGCCACAGAACTGTATGAAATCAACTAGGTATAGACAGGCAAAAGTTTAGTACCATGCCAAGAGATACCTTCTGCGAAGGGCTTAGGAAGAAAATCCAATCAGAAGGCATAAGCTCTGGTGCACCACCCCACATACCCTCTGGATTCCCAATTTTCCTCAGTTCTCATAATTATGAACCCAATAAAACACCTCTCCTCAAAACTATACCACATGATCCTATACCTTCTACCAGCTAAGCTTTTCCATTCCAGGTCCTTACTCAGATCTTCTTCCAGCTTCTACACCTGAAATTCAATCATTCCTTTTCTTAGTCTCTATATCTGTGTATATGTGTCTGACATCAGCACACTGTTTCTCCACTCTATTTAACATGTCAAAGGCACAAGCCACCATTAAGATGAAATGTCTGAGCTGCTTCTAAACTTGTCCTATTTTCTCAGTCCTTCTCACCTCAAATAGATCTTCCTCCTTCACTATCAGTATTGAAGTATAAACTGCTATTAGGGCAAAGGAAGATTGCTGCTTGTGAAAATGCAGATTCTTGGACCTTATCCCAGACCTACAGAATCAGCTCCCCAGATTATTCTTAAATAATGGCTTTTATAAATGTCCAGCAATTCATACCTATTATTTCACTCTGATTGTATGTTAGGTAATATAAGGCCTTCATGCTAGCTGATAATATTGACAGAAAAATGACCTTGGATCCAAGAAAAGTTTGATTTAAGGAAACATAACCAGGGATAAGACTCTAATAGAACTGGTAAGATTTCTTAAACCTCTGTAACTATCCCATCTTATTTATTTTTATTTTGCCCTACATCCAATGGTGATTTAAAATACAAATCATTCACATGGCAGGGGGTGGAGGAGGAGCAATTGAGTTTTTATCAAGAAAGAAGTAGTAACCTAAGAAGCCAGTATTTTAGTCCACTGCCAAAATAAAATTGAAGATAATAGCTTAAAAAAAAAGGTAGAATGATCTGTGGAGTCTTCAGTAGATAAGAGAGATCCAAGCCAAAAACATGGGTTAGGAAGCTTAACGATCAGAGGTCTTCATCTACTTACCCTATCCTGAATTAAAATTCTTTAAGCACTTGTATTACCTGTGTCACTAGACTGTGAGTTCCCTGGGGCTATTATTACACTATCTGTCTACTACTTTGCAAAACCCCAAACTTGTCCAAAGAAATCTAATAATGATTTACTCTTTGGGAAATATTAACACATAAACTTTAGCTCAATTCCTGTACCATTATCTCCAGAATGAGGTTTTATTCTATCACCTGAAAGGAATGACTATCTCTAAGCTTTAAATAAATTTAGTCATCTTCAGATAGGAAAACTACACTCTTCTAACCTCAGCACTGCTTCTCTACTCCTTCTAAAATGTAAAACACACAAGGTACCATTAAGACAAGATGTTTCAACTGTTTCAAATTGGTCCTATCTTCTCATTCCTTATCATCTCAAACAGATGTTTCCTCCTTCACTATTGGCAGTGAAGAGTTTGAACTGCTAACCTTAGGATGGAGGAAGATTGCACTCACTGACACAGCAGCAAAACCCTTATTCCAACTTCCTTCCTACCTGGTTTCTATCTCCTAGCCAGTCTCTCCAGTCCCGAGTTGACTCATTCTGTAGCTCACTCTCTTCTCTCTTAAAACAAGGCTCAAGTGTCTGCAAGGTTAAAATACTTCAAAGTGCATTTATTAAAATTAAAAACAAACAAAAAAAAACTTTAGAAAGAGATGCATATCCCATACTTTTCTATATGCAGCTATAAAGACAAGCTGATAGTAATAGGTATTTGAATATTTCCTATGTATCTCCGCACTAGATGCCTGAGGATTTCCAGAACATTCCCCTAACACTGCCCCCATCCCTCTTGCTCCAGCTTTCTCCCCGTACCTAGACTAGTGCTCAAATTTGCTATCTCTGCCCTAACATTTTTTCAAAACGCAAGAGCGAAGTACAGATTCCAGTATTAATTAATGGTACAGTTCTGACTTGAAATTTCTAGACATGCCTTCTTTACCTTTAAAAAGCAGCGGCAGATGACGATGGGTTTCTCCATTGAGGATTATGCCTGGGGTTCTCAAGATGCTATACGGAAGGATAATTCCTATACCCCACATTTTGACAAGACTCGACAGTGGCAGCATTCCCTACCACTATCACGTCTCACCCTGCCAAGTGTGCAATACAATAGGTGTTGCTTCCAGAATGCCTATTAAGAGGGGTTTAGCAATTCGTCTACCGGAAAATGGCTCTTCTCCAATTTCTCCTCAACCCCACACCAAACCACCTACTAACATCACTGGTACTTTCCACTTCAGGATAAAGACATGCATGCTTGAGCTCATCAAGGCTAATACATGACGAAGACATCAGATTCAACAGACTTGGCTTACAGAATCGTGGGCTACGACCAACTTTTCATTTGGTGACTCCCTCTCCCCAGAGCCGCCATAAGGGTAAAGCCCAACATCCTCCTGAGCGAGATAGGGAGGGATTGGGGGGAAGACAAAAGGAACTTGCCTACAGGGACTTACAGACACCAGGCGCTGCGGGGTCTGGGGCAACTCGGTGCTGACTTCCATCCTCTCGGCACCCCCAGCCTCCTCGTCGGCCATCTTGAGGGAAACTGACGCCCGCAGTTCCCGATCCCCGGCCGGAGACGAGCGGAAACCTGTGGCCGGTCCGAGAGACGAGGGACGACACTTTTACGACGGCCCCTGAGGTTGGGTTTGACGCAGAAAGGAGGAGGGGCTTCCGGTCTGCTTCCGGAAGCAAGCGTCAGGACCTTGACCGGGTTGGAGGTTTTTTCTTTTTAGGTGTAGGTTTTGGTGCTGAATGGTTAGTTTTGAGATCTGCTGCATCTACAAGGTAAAAAAATAAGTTCAGCGTCTGTTACGAAAGGAAGAAAAGTATCAGGGGCAAAACAGGAACCTGTCCTGGCTGGCCGGTTGTTGGCCCGGGAGTAGTTTGTCTCTCTGCGTATCGTAGTGATTCCACCGAGCTTACAAAATGGGGGCAGGGAGGTACTCCCAGATCTTCCATTTTTAAGACACTACCCTGTGGGCATTTGCACATAAAAGCTCGGGACCCAGCCTTGGTGGAGGGCTGTGATGGAGGAATAACGAAAAATTGGAACCCTCTAGCAGGCGTCCTCAAACTGCGGCCCGCGGGCCACATGAAGCGGTGTGAATTGTATTTGTTCCCATTTTGTTTTTTATTTCCAAGTAAGATATGTGCAGTGTGCATAGGAATTTGTTCATAGTTGTTTTGTTTTAAACTATAGTCCGGCCCTCCAACAGTCTGAGGGACAGTGAATTGGCCCGTTGTTTAAAAAGTTTGAGGACACCTGCTCTAGTGGTTCATCTGTAGAGGGAATGAAAAATAAACCAGGGTACGTCTGCGTTTGAAATAGGTGCAGCTCTTAAAGAGAACTAGATAAGCCTATGTGAAGAGGTCAAGATAGGTTAAATGTTACACAAAGTTAAAAGGCAAACAAAAAGTGGAAGGAAATGTCTGCAAGTATGCACGACAGATCAGAGCATAAAACCCCAAAGACGACAGACACTCCGTTGGAAAAATGGGTAGGGTACATAAATATACAACTTACCAATTTTTATAAATACATGGGAAAACCTAACTAGTAAGCAAAGAAATGCAAATTAAACAAAAATTGAATACTATTCCTTATAAATTTGGCAGGTTTAAAAAAAAAAAAAAGAATTAGCATTAAGAACCTGGAAGGATAGCCGTGTTATGTAAATCCAGGTGTAAATTGGTAAATCTCTTGGAAGGCAATCTGACAATGTTCAGAAGCCTCTTAAAAAACGCATACTCTGGGCGGCGCCAGTGGATGAAAGGAGTGGGGCAAAACCATATGCCCAGACCAAAAACAAAAACAGACAAAAAAAAAAACAAAAAAAAACCGCATACTCTTTGGCCATTAATTCCACTTTTGAGACTTTGTCCTGGAAAAATAATCTGGGATGCAAGCAAAGTCTTAACTACATGATTATTGGTAATGGAAGAACATTGAAAACAGTTCAATACCCAACAATAAAGAACATTGACTAAATATACTATTTACCCATATGATATAATCGTCTACAGCTAATAAAAATGTTGTGCAACACTAATTGTCCAAAGTGTGGTCCACAGACCCCCTGAGAGTTCCCAAAATTTAGGAAGTCAACGTCTGAGACCTTTAAAAATATTAGATATGATGAAATGGGAAGCACACATAGTTTTTCTGCTGTGTACAAAAGTATGGCTTGAGAAGCATTTCTGCATTACTAGCTGAACCAGCCACTTTTATCATGGAACACCATTTTTATGGCAGATACAACTGTGGTTATTCAGAATTGGGTATTTGGCAGGCATTTTATCAAACACGAACAAGTGAGTCTTTCTCTTCAAGGAAAACAACTGACAGTTTTTGTAGTCTATGATAAAATTTGAACTTTCCAATGAAAATTATAGTTGTAGAAAACTCATATCTGCCTTTGAGAGCTTGACAAATGACATTGGTGGTGATATTAATGCATGTGATTTTTTTTTTTTTTTTTTAGACTCTCAAGCTGTTGCCTGGGGTAGAGTGCCAAGACATTATAGCTCACAGCAACCTCCAACTCGGGCTCAAGCAATTCTTTTGCCTCATTATTTCTGTTTTTTAGTAGAGACAGGGTCTCGCTTTTGCTCAGGCTGATCTCAAACTCATGAGCTGAAGTAATCCACCCACCTCAGCCTCCAAGAGTGCTAGAATGCATGTGGTTTTTAAAATATTATCATAACATATACCAATATTTGGAAGAGCTGTATAACTTAACCAATATTTTCCAAATAACAAATGAGGATGTTACAAAATCAAGTATAAGATCCATCCAAAATGCTAAAAAGATGGATAGCATCTAAATTTCATTGATACGGTTTCAGATTCTACAGGGAATTGACTCTTAAATACTATTTGCTGAGTTCTGGTACAAGAGAAAAATATCCACAATTATCTGAAAAAGCTATTAAAATACTCCCTTTTCCGACTGCGTATCTGTATGAGGCCAGATTTTTCATCATATACCTCAGCCAAAAGAACACATCACAAAATATTGAATACACCGGCAGATATGAGAACCCAGCCATCTTCTGTTTAAGCCAGACATTAAAGAGAATTGCAGAAATGTGAAACATTGTTATACTTTTCAATAATTGCTTTGGAAAGCAGTTGATTTTTATTTTTAAATGTTAGCATGTATTGGGTTTATTATTTTAAAAGAATTGATAACTTTATTTTTCTGAGTTTTAATTTATTATACAGTAAATATTGATAGATATAATCTACACACAAAGAAGATTTTTGAGATTCCAAATACTAACTTCTAAGAGTATAAAGTGATTCTGAGACCATAAAACTTAAGAATGACTTACATTTTGTAGGGTCCTTTTTATTGAGTTGGGAAAGCATTTAGAATATATTGTTTGGTGGAACAATCAAGTTACTAAAACATGATTCTATTTTTGTAGGACAAAAATGCACTATTTTTATATTAAAGGTATTTAATGAAAAACACTAATCACAAAGTTAATATTTTTAGTTATCCCTGGCTTGCATAACTGTGGAAATTTCTATCTTCTACTTCATATGTATTGTTTGTGCAAAAGTATGTTTTTGTGTAAAATAATCTATTTTTCAAGGGATACCCAGTCTATACACATCAAAAAGTACCTCCTTGACTTGGTGCCCGTAGCACAATGGTTATGGCGCCAGCCACATACACCAAGGCTGGCAGGTTCAAACCGGCCCAGGCCAGCTAAACAACAATGACAACTGCAACAAAAAATAGCCGGGCATTGTGGCGGTGCCCTGTAGTCCCAGCTACTTAGGAAGGTGAGGCAAGAGAATTTTTTAAGCCCAAGAGTTTGAGGTTGCTGTGAGCTGTGATGCCACACAGAACCAAGGTCGACATAGTGAGAACCAAGGTCGACATAGTGAGACTCTGTCTCAAAGAAAAAAAAAAATACCTCCTTGATGATATCTTTTCTGAACTCCTAGCCAGATGTAATAGGATCTTTCCCTCCTCTTGGAGGAACTAGTAGCTGTGTACCTAGCTTCTGAAATCAAACTTTCTATATTTAAAGTACATTTTTTTAACCACTTACTGGTTGTGTCCTTAGGAGAATTAACCTCACCAAAACGTGTTTTTCTTGTCTATAAAATAGATGTGGTAATGAGTCTATTTTCCTCACATGATGCTTGTGAAGATTAATAAGGCACTCTGTCTAAAACCCTCACTGCCTGGCTTCGCTCAGTACAGTGCCTGCTAGTGTTAAGGACCAGGTAGGTGGAGAGTCCCCCCTCCCCTGGCTCTTGGGCATCCAGCAGCACTTTCCGTTAGGGCGTCTTTCTGTTGTGGAAGTCTTGTCAGAAGACAGTGTCCACAAACATTGTTAGAATTTGTTCCAGCTTGGTATCCTCAGGTAGCAGTGTCCTTTAATATTATTGCTAAGACAGATGTGCCCCATGCTACTTGGTCCTTTGCAGCTCCTTCGGTGTTTGCTTGCTTCCCAAACCTGTCATCAGCCTTCTACAGCCTTCTCTGAGTCCCTGATACCCCTTCAAGAGAGAACCTTTTTGCCTAAGGTAGCTAGAGGTGATTTCTGTTATTTGAAACTGAAAGATGCCTAATTGATGCATTAACTATTAAATTGTTTATAAATATAACATTGTCTCGTGTTGCAGGTTTTCATGGAGTTTCCTCTAATTTTAGTTTTTTAAATTTTTCTTTTTTTGATTAGCTGTTAGCTCTTTGAGTACAATTATATTTTTCTTGATTTGTTAGTTTCTTGAGTACACTTTTTTGATTTGTTAGCTCCTGGCTTCAAAATTTATGCCTTTAACCACTTCACTATCCTGCCTCCTATAAAAAAAAAAAATTTGTCTCTCTTACCATCTTTTGTTGTTGTATGTTAAATACACAAAAATATTCATCAGTTATCTAGCTATCTATTTCATTTTAATATCTAGTGCATAGATATTAGATATTGTAGAGGGCGTGAAACAGATAAAATAGATACAAACTTATGAATTCCTACCATTGTTATTTCTGATCTAGACCAAGTATGGCTTGCCCTAGTTTAGAGAAGGATTACTAATTTGGTTCTTATGCAAATATGTACTTCTTTAATTACCTTCAGTTCACAGTAACTTTTGTGAGTAAAAAAAAATACTGCTAGGTAGACTCGGCACCTGTGGCTCAAAAGGCTAAGGCGCCAGCCACATACACCTGAGCTTGCACCGGTTCGAATCCAGCCCGGGCCACCAAACAATAACGGCTGCAACCAAAAAATAGCTGGGCGTTGTGGTGGACACCTGTGGTCCCAGCTATTTGGGAGGCTGAGGCAAGAGAATCACTTAAGCCCGGGAGTTGGAGGTTGCCTGGAGCGGTGATGCCACCGCAGTCTACCCAGGGTGACAGCTTGAGGCTCTGTCTTACAAACAAACAAACAAAAAAAAAAAAAACTGTGGCTCGGCGCCAGCCACATACACCTGAGCTGGTGGGCTGGAATCCAGCCCTGGTCCACCAAACAACAATGATGGCTGCAACCAAAAAATAGCTGGGTATTGTGGCAGGCGCCTGTAGTCCCAGCTGTTTGGGAGGCGGAGGCAGGAGTTGGAGGTTGCTATGAGCTGTGATGCCACAGCACTCTACCCAGGGTGACAGCTTGAGGTTCTGTCTCAAAACAAACAAAAAAAAAAAACTGCAAAGTAATTTTGTAGGTGCCTTTTTACTGTTCTAAGCATTATCAACAACGAATGTACATTAATTAGCTTTCTTATTTATTTATTCATTTTTTGAGAGTCTCACTTTGTCGCTCCCTAGTATAGTACTATGGCATAACAGCTCACAGCAACCTCAGACTTTTGGGCTCAAGTGATTCTCTTGCCTCAGCCTCCCAAGTAGCTGGGACTACCTGCACCCTTCACACTACCCAGCTATTTTTAGAGACAGCCGCTTGCCCTGGCTCAGGCTGCTCTTGAACTGGAAAACTCAGTCAATCTGCCCACCTTGGCCTCCCAGAATGCTGGGATTACAAGTGTGAGCCATCACGCCCCGCCCATTAATTAGCTTTCTTGATACATCAAAATAACATTGTTAATTGGGGGCAGCCATATTTAGAACTCTGTTTTTCTTAGAATCTTCATTTATGGAGTGTTCCAGAGGTTTTCAACCTTGGATGTACATTAGGATTGCCTGAGAACTTTTTAAAAATTCCAATGCCAGGTCTCACTCTGGTGATTTTGATTTAATTAGAAAAGGGTGCCAGAGTAGTAGTTTCTTTTTGTAACCTTTCCCAAGTGATTCTAGTGAGTAATCAGAATTAAGAACTCCTGGGTGCCCTTCTTTGGGATGTTTTTGTGGGGGGAATGGGAGGAGGATACTAGAAATGCATGTCTGTCTTCCTCCTCTCTGGTACAAATCCTTCATATTTCTCATCCAGATTAGAGAATAGCAGCCTTCCTACTTGGTCTCCCTTTTTCCACTCTGTTGCTCATATTCATCCTCTACTCCCCGCCAGAATTATTCTTAGATATAAATCTGGTTATGTGACTCTCTTACCTACACATGGTAGGCAACTGCCCTAGGATAAAATTTAACACTGAAGCATATTATTCAAAGCCCTTCTCAGTCTGTATTGAAATTATTTTTGTCAATTTGTTTTCCCTTACCACCCCTCACCTTAAACTTTTTCCACACTGTAATTCCCATATAACACCATCTAGTCTCATACTTTGACCTAGGATCATTCTTTAGCTTAGGAATCCCTTTTCCTGAAAAAAGCTGAAAAAGAATCCAAAGAAGAGGAAATTGGAAGCCAGAGCCACACTGGAAGATGAGGTCAAAGATGCTTCCGACAGCAAAGGAACCTGTGGATTGGAAAAGGATTGCTTTTCTTCTGATGATGAAGCAAGAGAAGCTGACAACGAGATGATGTTGAACCCTACAATGAAAATGAAAATACTGCAGAATCCAGAGTTGGGACTAATATGGGCTGGGCAAATGCTATGGCTAAAATCCTTAACAAAAAAATTCCTAAAAGTAAACCCACCATTTTGGTCAAAAACAAAGAGCTGGAAAAGGAAAAAGTTAAAACAAGAAAGACTAGAGAAAATAAAACAGTGTGACAAGAAGCTGGAATGGGAAATGATGTGCAGAGTAAAGCCAGATGTTATCAAAGACAAATAGAGAAATCTTCAAAGAATTGCAACAAGGGGTGTGGTGCAATTATTTAATGCTGTTCAGAAATATCAAAAAAATGTTGATGAAAAGGTTAAGCTGGAGGCTCTGTTAGACAGCATGCTAAGCTGATATCAGCTGTTTCCAAGAAAGATTTCATCAGTGTTTTGAGAGGAATGGATGGAAGTACAAATGAGACTAGTTCAACAGGGAAGAGCTCAAAAGCCAAACAGACTGAAGGGAAATCAGAAGAGGGCCCACGTTGGACTACCTACGTGATGATTTCATGATGGGAGCATCTGTGAAAGACTGGGACAAGGAAAGTGATGGGCCAGATGACAGCAGACCAGGATCTGCACATGACTCTGATACATAAAGCAATATAGGAGACATATTTGCAATCACTTGCTGTCTCCTACAAAAAATGTTTCATTCTCTTACAGTTGAGAAGTTATAAGGATACCATTTGTAAGAAAGCCTAAAGACTTTTACTAGCTTTGGTAAAGGGGGAATACTGGTCTTCCCCCTTTTCATGTAAATTGTATTAAGATTATATTTTCAATTCTTGTGTAGTTTTAAGTATTATTCCTCAAAACAATTGTAAAAAAAAAATAGTTCTGCTTAACCAGCAAGATAATACTTTTTGCCAGGACCATTACATGTTTACAGATTGGTCATGTCTGTTGGTGTGTTGTTTTAGAATCAACATTATCTCCAGAAATGCGGTACAATTCATAATTAAAATAAACTTTTTGAAATTAAAAAAAAAGTCCCTTTTCCCTACCAAAATTACCTTTTTCTATAAAAGAACACCTGCTTATTATTTAGAGCTAAATTTACACATGAGTTTCTCTGGGAAGTTTTCTGAGTCTCCCATTGTCCAACGGTCAGAATTGCTCCCTCTCTGTTCTCATTGCACTTTAAATGGTTTTGACCTAGCAGTTATCATGTGACATAATTGCAGTAGAACCTCTATAGTTGACCGCCTCCTTACAATGACCTTAAGTTGACCTAATTTTCACAGACTAGACATGTACCACATGTACATATCAGTATATTAGACCTAGTCCATTATTTTGACCACTTCTATATTTGACCAGTTTGTTACAGCCCATTGGGTGATAAACTTCCAAGGGTTCTACTGTATTTAAATAAATGTTGACCCTGCTAGACTGTGAGACTCTTGAGAGCAGGTACTCTCTCTAAACTTTGTACCCACACATGGCTGCCTACCCACTGTATCAAGGATGTTCAATATTTGTGAGGGGAACAAAACCTCAGAAAAGACTGAAAATACCAAGATTTACATTATTATAATTTAAATTTATAAATGGTTATTAAAACAGTCTTAAAAATCAACTTGCAAAATATGCATTGGTCCCACAATGCACAAATGCACAAATCCAGTTTAGAGGGGACATACTTATTTCATCATAGAGGCTTCCTTCCAAGGGATCTTAAGAGTTTTCAACCTGAGACCTTATTAAAATGACAGTATATTAGAAAGATAATCTCTTATCAGATGACCTTAGGCATTAGTTTAACAGATCCTGAAATCCAAGTTTTTTTTTGTTTGTTTTGTTTTCTTTGCTAGACTGTAGGTCATTTTTCTTTCTTTCTTTTTTCTGCAGTTTCTGGCCGGGGCTGGGTTTGAACCCGCCACCTCCGGCATATGGGGCCAGCGCCCTACCCCTTTGAGCCACAGGCGCCGCCCAATCCAAGTTCTTTAGAGTTGTACATATTATAATTTGGAGATTGAGTTTCACAAGAAGCTGACTCTGAAACATTAGTATGGCCTAAACAGAAGAGGTTTATTCTTGGGATCAACAGCTGTGGAAGGTGAGGAAAGGGAAAGAAATATGATTGGCCTGAGACCGAAACTGAGCTGCAGGGCAATCTGAATCTCAACCCTCTTTCAAAGTTGGCCCTAGTTGAGACCAGGAGGATATGTATTTATACCCTGATGTTGATCAATCATTAGATGTGGGCATTCCTTGCAAGAGGGATCACCTTAAGCAAGGCAACCCCTGAAAGCTTTTTGCTAGCGGCACTCTTGAGCAGCTGGAGGAGTAAATCCTTCATTCCTGAAAGAATTACTGGGTGGCACAGCATAGTTGCCACCATAGATGAGAATGGTAAGGAAAAAAAGGCCGAAAAAGAGCAGCTAAAGAAGTTAAAGCCAAAGCTTACCTTCAGTTTTCCCTACACTCTTGGCAGGCTATGTGAGACAGAGGAAAAACTGTGATCCCCAAATATCTGGAGTTTGAATCCAGATTTCACTACTTCCTACCTGCAAAGTCAAGTCACTTAAAATCTCTTGAACCTCAATCAGATTTTATCATCTATAACTGTGATGATAAAATTTGCCTGATAAGTAGGTTACAAGAATTAAATAAGAAAAATACATGTTCAACTACTTTGTCAATAATCAAGTGCCATACAGATGTATGGTATTGTTATAAATATTTGATTTATTAAGTCAACTAGTACTCATCTGTTCAAAGAGCAAGTAACAGCACAGGTGAGAACTGTAACACTGCTGTTTGGCTGAAGCCCAGGCTGTGCTTTTCACTTCCTTCCACTGTGGTGCTGATGAGACAGGATAATATTTGGTTCCGCAGACTCATTAAATGACTGATTTGTGTAAAACATCACTGAATGGGACTCCTTTGTGTCATTTCCTCTTTAGGTCTTGGTGGGCCAATGATCCAAGATGCTTCAAAGATGCCTACTCCAACATGCTTATTATGTTTGTTTCAATGCAATAATAAACTCCCTCCTCAAAAATGCTTGTGGATTTGACAGTATTGTATTTGGGTCTGGGGAATTGTAATCGAATTATACAAAAAGATAAATAATTTATGGCCTAAACACGAAGGTCTTCACGTGGGAACTGGTGATCTCACAACAAAAGGAAAGTTTAGAGCTGGGCACCATGGCTCATGCCTATAACCCTAGCACACTGTCAACTTTTTATTTTACAGTATGCTTGACCCTCTAGTTAAACTTCTAAAGCACACTTAAATTATGTTGATAAAAGAGTTACAAAAAAGAATATATTTACTGTGCTTTGAACTTATTTTGAAAATAGTTTAATTAATTTTTAAAATTCTCACAGCACACTTAAGATCCTCTCACAATACACACCACTTGAAAATCACTATCCTAGTGCTCTGGGAGGCTGAGGCAGGAGGATTGCTTGAGATCGGGAGTTCAAGACCAGCCTGAGCAAGATTGAGACCCTGTCTCTACTAAAAATAGAAAAATTAGTCGGGTGTTGTGGCAAGTACATGCAGTCACAGCTACTCTGGAGACTGAGGCAGGAGGTTGCTTGAGCCCAAGAGTTTGAGGTTGCTGTGAATTAGACTGAGGCCATGGCACTGTAGCTGGGGCAACAGAGTGAGACTCTCAAAAAAAGAAAAGGTAAAAAAAGAAAGTTTAGGAACTCAGAAGGAGGACAGAGGTAAAGAGCTTAAGCTTTTGAGAGATGGAAATGACAAATCTGATGATGAGCTGATGGAGATGGAAAGGGCTTAAGTGGACAGCCCATAAGAAAATCATTAACCCTAAAAGCATTATCTTCTTTAACTGTGAAGCACAGACTACTACATTCCCCATTTTAGAGGTACAATAACATGGAGGTGAAAGATCTGCCTAGTCAAACAGCTAATAAGTGGCAGAGCTTGGTTCAACCCACATCTCCTTGAGGTTCTTAGCCACACTGCCTGAAAAGCATGGTTTCAACCTGAAACCAAATGATATTCCTGGAGGAGAGAGAATGACAAAGGAAGGGGTGGTGATAGAAAACAAACCCTATGAATGATGTAATAAAAGAAAGTACAGAGACCCAAAGGACCTGTCTAGGTGGGGTTAAGCATATGGATAAAGGAATAGGGGACTTAGAAAAGACTTATTAAGATTTATATAGATGCGCCACCTCAGACTAAAATTTCCACAACTGCCTTGTTTTATTAAAACCACAACTGAAGGTCAAGAATGAAAAAGATAAGTACACAGTTAATTGTTCTTATTTTATTGTAATTTTGGAAGAGGAAAAAAACAAGAAAAAGTGAATAAGAAATAGAGGGCATGAAAAAAAGCAAGGACTGTGATTTCTGCGGGAGGGCAAGTAGAATTGATATATATTAATAGAAGAGTCTTTTGCCCTACCAGGCATGAGACAAAGTAAGTAGAAGAAAAATGAGGAGAAGAGACTGAAGAGAGAAGGGGGGAAAGAAAATGAGTGCAAATAGAGAAGATAAACTCACAATGTGAGGAAGATCAAAGAAACATATTCATTAATTTCAGAGTATAAAAAAAGGCAAGATGCTAGCTGGCAACTGTAGCTCCGTGGGTAGGGCACCGGCCACATACACGGAGGCTGGTAGGTTTGAACCCAGCCCGGGCCAATTAAACCAACAATGACAACTGCAACAATGCCAAAAAAAAAAAAAAAAAATAGCAGGTGTTGTGGTGGGAGCCTGTAGTCCTTGCTACTTGGGAGGCTGAGGCAAGAGAATAGCTTAAGCCCAAGAGTTTGAGTTGCTGTGAGCTGTGACACCATAGCACTCTACCCAGGGCGACAGGTTGAGACTCTGTCTCAGAAAAAAGGCAAGACACGATTGGGTGAATTTATGCAAATGACTGTGTTCATGTCATAAATTCACAGACACACACTTTTTGTCACATTAATGAAAAGCCACCAAAACTAAGCTGAATGACACAGCTTAATCCTAGGAACTATTTTGCACCAGAACCTATAATAACCATAAAGCAGGGATATTATATTATATGCCATGTCACTTAATACAGTCTTCCTCAGTATACTTGGGAAATTGGTTCCAGAATCCTCTCCTCTGTTATACCAAAACCCATGCATACTCAAGCCCACAGTTGGCCCTGCAGAACCCAAATATAACATACAGAAGTTGGCCCTCTGTATACTGAGGTTCCTGTGAATACTGTATTTTTGATCTGCATTTGGTTAGAAAAAAAATCTGTGCATACAAATAGACCCGTGCAGTTCAAACCTGTTTTCCAAGGGTCAACTGTATAACCTTTTCCCTGGCATCCACTTTCCCAAGAACTCAACTATTTGGGCTGCTATAACAAAATGTCATAAACTGGGTAACTTATAAACAATAGAAATTCAGAAATTTCTTTCTCACAGTTCTAAAGACTGGGAAGTCCCAAGTTCAAGGAAGATTCAGTGTCTGGTGAGGGCCTGCTTTCTGGCTCAGCACTGGCTAGCTCTGTTTTTACATGGTGGAAGGGGCAAGGCAGATTTCTGTGATCTCTTTTAAAGCACTAATCTCATTCATGAGGGCTGTGCCCTCATGGCCTAATCACCTCCCAACTGCTCACCTCCTAATATCATTACTTTGGGGCTTAGGATCTTAACATTTAAATTTGGGGGGAACCCAAAACATTAAAAATGCTTCAAAATTAAAGATAATGAGTTTTAAATTATAATGTTCTTATCTCATATTTTATAAGCATAAATCAAGGTGATGTGTGTATGGGTTTTTTCATATTTTTATTGGTGGTTTATAGTAAAAATTTCAGAAATTATTAAGAATAAAGTGTTAGGGTGGCACCTGTGGCTCAAAGGAGTAGGGTGCTGGCCCTGTATACCAGAGGCGGCAGGTTCAAACCTGGCCCCGGCCCAAAAAAAAGCATAAAATGTTATATTGGTGTGGTTGCTTGCGCCTATGATCCTAGCACTGTGGGAGGTTGAGGCAGGTGGATTGCCTGAGCTTAGGAGTTCCAGACGAGCCTGAGCAATAGCAAGATCCTGTCTCTAAAAAATAAATAAATAAAAACAGGCATTGTGGTGGGCACCTGTACTCCCAGCTACTCCAGAGGCTGAAGCAACAGGATCACTTGAGTCCAAGAGTTCGAGGTTGCTGTGAGCTATGACGCCATAGCACTCAACTCCAGGGCAACTGAGTGAGACTTTGTCTCAAAAAAAAAAAAAAAAAAGGGCTCAGCGTTCATAGCACAGTGGTTAGGGCGCCAGCCACATACACCAAGGCTGGTGGGTTTGAACCCAGTCCGGGCCAGGTAAACAGTGACAATTGCAACAAAAAATAGCCGGGCGTTGTGGTGGGCGCCTGTAGTCCCAGCTACTTCGGAGGCTGAGGCAAGAGAATCGCTTAAGGCCCAAGAGTTGGAGGTTACTGTGAGCTGTGATGCCACAGCACTCTACTGAGGTTGACACAGTGAGATTCTGTCTTAAAAAAAAAAAAAAAAAAGAATAAAGTGTTAAGGGTGAGTTCAATGGCTCATGTGAGCTAGCAATCCTAGCACTTTGTGAGGCCAAGGGGGAGGGTTGCTTGAGGCCTGGAGTACAAGACCAGCTTGTGCAACATAGTGAGACCCCATCTCTACAAAAAATAAAAAAAGTAGCTGGTCATGGTGGTTCACGCCTTTAATCTGAGCTACTCAAGAAGCTGAGGCAGGAGGATGGCTGAGCCCAGGTACTAGAGTTTACAATAAGCTATGATCATGCTATTGTACTCTAGCCCATGGGAAAGGCAGGGGGTTGGGGGCAGATCAAGACTATTTTTTTTTAGAGGCAGAGTCTCACTTTGTTGCCCTCTGTAGAGTACTGTGACATCACAGCTCACAGCAACCTCCAGCTCCTGGGCTTAAGTCATTTTCTTGCCTCAGTCTCACGAGTAGCTGGGACTACAGGCGCCTGCCACCATGCCTGGCTATTTTTTTGTTACAGTTTGGGCAAGGCTGGGTTCAAACCTACTACCTTTGGTATATGGGACCAGCACACTACTCACTGAGCCACAGGCGCTGCCTGTGAGCAGGACTATCTTAAAAAAAGAGAGAGAGAGGAAGGAGGGAGGGAAGAAAAAAGAAAGGAAGGGTGGGCTATTTTTTTTTTCTTTTATGTTCACTCTAGGTTTTTCCTTAGTGGTTCTAGTAATGTTTGGCTAATGGGTCCCACAATACTGATCAGATATCAACTTTATGTTTGGTTTTTTTTTGTTGTTTGTTTGTTTTTGGTTGGGGCTGGGTTTGAACCCGCCACCTCTGGCATATGGGGCTGGCACCCTACTCCTTTGAGCCACAGGTGTTGCCCTCAATTTTATGTTTTGAAGTTCAAAATAACTTATCTTTGAATATAATTATCTCCAAGTAATAAAATAAGCCTTTTTTTTTTTTGCCTAGCAGTTCACAATAATTTGATATCATAAAGGGATTTTAGGTAATAACCTGCTAATAAGTTATACTAGGTGTTGACACACTTTCCTAACTATTGTTTTTGGAATTCCCTGAGCTAGGAATAGTTTTTACATTTTAAAACAGTTTGGAAAAAGTCAAAACAATATTTTGTGACATGAGAAAGTTATTTGAAGGCCAGGCTCTGTGGCTCAAACCTGTTATTCTAGCACTCTGGGAGGTCGAGGCAGGAGGATTGCTTGAGTTCAGGAGTTCAATACCAGACTGAACAAGAGGGATACCCCATTTCTACCAAAAATAGAAAAATTACCCAGTATTGTGGGGTACCTGTAGTCTCATCTACTCAGGAGACTGAGGCAGGAGGATGGCTTGAACCCAGGAGTTTGAGATTGCTGTGAGCTAGGCTGTCATCATGGCACTCTTTTGTCACATTGATAAAAAGCCAGCAAAACTATTTAAGCTGAGTGACATAGCTTAATCTAGTAACTACTTTGTACCAGAACCTATAATAACCAGCTTCCCCCCCCCCAAAAAAAAAGTTACTTGAAATTCAAATTTCAATGTCCATAAATCAAGTTTTATTGGAATACTACTATCACTGCTCTCTGGGTAAAATAAAGAACTGAATACTTGTAAGAGGGAACAGAAGGCCCATAAAGCCTAAAACACAAATTATCTGGCCCTTTACAGAAAAAGTTTGCTTACCCCTTTTTCTATAATATGATTATTATTTAGCTATACAATTAGAACTCAGAGTATAATTCAATCTACTCTAAACAGAAATTACAGTCATGTCATACTTAGGTCAACTCTATCACACTAACTAAGGGAACACAACTATTTTGAAGGGATGGGGTCTGGGAGGATGAATGAAGATAGTCCTTACAGCATTTCTTGTGGATGTGAAAGAGGCTAGTTCTATTTCTTTGTGGGAGTAAGTAGATACCCTTTTTTTTTTTTCCAGTTTTCTGGCCGGGGCTGGGCTTGAACCCGCCACTTCCGGCATATGGGGCCGGCCCCCTACCCCTTTGAGCCACAGGCACCGCCCAGTAGATATCTTTTGATTCTGAAAGCCCATAGCTTGGCAGGTCAAGGGACATATGAAGGTCAAGCAAGAAAAGAGTGAACTCCAGCATTGAAAAGACTCCTCTGGAAAGTGGGGAACACTTGAGACAGCTTTTTTGTAGCAAACATTTTTTTTTTTTTTTTAGCGACAAATTTATTGAAATGGACCCTTAAACTGATGTGTTTGTTTTTGAGCAAAACAAAAATATTAGAAAATAGAGCCACTAGTTTCCCTACAGGAGATGCCAATCCCATGGACAGTGCTGCTGAGAGGAGAGCTCAGGCATTTTTTCACGAGCCTCCAGGGTGCCTGGCTGGGTGAAGAAGGCTGTCACTTAGGCAGATCACCTGCTTCTTACCTGAATAGAGACGGTACGAAGAAGTCCAGCCTCTACTGAGTACCGCCCAATTCCGTGGTCTTCTCCAGGTACCTGGCTCTGCTCTCTGCCCCACTCACATCCCACTCTCTGCCCTAAGCATTAATGTGCAAACACAAATCCTTCTAGTTTTTGGTTTGTGGTCCTTTAACTTGAGACTCCGCGTCTCCTTTTCCTGGCCGCTCAGAACCACCCCAACCCCAGCCACTATCCTAGGATCCCGTTCCTCGAACTCCAGCTCATCAGCACCGGCTCCTCACTTCCCAATTCAGGGAATATGGTTATTATAGGTGTTATGAGAATAATAGGAGAGAAAACTTGACGGCGTTTTTACCTTGCTTATCTGAACTGCACCTCCGGGGAATACGGAGGGGCGTGGCCAGTGGCAGGGGCGGGGTTCCCTCGGATACCCCGCCCCGCTCCGGGAACATCGCTGGCGCTCTGGGGCTTTGCTAAAAAGCGCTTGCCCCGGGAGAAGCGAAAATTGGGTGGCGCGGTTGCGTGCAGTTTTTCCAGCTGGAACTCCCGAGGTCTTAGTAAGCAGGTCATGTTGTCCAGAGCCCAGTATCTTCCTCTATTTAACGAGGAACATTTCCTGGTTCTGCATTATAGACTACCAGGACCTGAACTTTCTCAAAGAGAATCATGGCCAGGTTCCAAATTCTTGGGTAAGATAAATCAGTCCTAGATTATTTATATTGGCTGTAGCGTGTGTGTGTTTAAAGACTACTTCAGAAAGTTGAGAAAACAGAGAATAAATGATGTGCAGATGAGACTTGGACAAAAGTAAATGAGTGCAAAAAATGCATACACATTATCAGAAGGGAAACAAACACGGATTAAAATTCTAATAATATATACCTATAACGTTTGTTATCTTGTATCTCTTAACTCTTATAATTGCAGAAGTAAAATGTGACTTGAGTATTACAATTTTAATACAGTTTTTTCCTTTCCTAAAATGTGTATACATTTTTTGGTACCTTCTGCATATATAAAATATATTCAGCATTTAGTACTGAAGGGTTTTTTTTTTTTTTTTTTTGGCAGTTTTTGGCTGGGGCTGGGTTTGAATCCGCCACCTCCGGCCGGCGCCCTACTCCTTTGAGCCACAGGCACCGCCCAGTACTATTTGTAAAAGTTGTCAGCTGTTTTTAGTAGTCTAGTGAAATTATACTTCACTTTCCCGTAATTCTTTAATTTGCATGGGTAATAATCCCTAGCTTTTTACTTGCCTCTTGCATTGACTAGCGTTCCTAGATTATCTCAGTAGTGCCTGGCATATCCTTTTTAACTTTAGTTTTTCATTTTGCTTAATCTTTGGTCTGTGGAAATGTAGATACTGAGAAGTTCTTGAGTATGATTTTTAAATGGCATCAACTTGAATCCTGCAGTATTGCCACACAGGTGTAAAAACATGTTTAAACCCTTCTATAGGTGTATCATTTTATATTTAAAACTCCAATGTGGGCTTGGCGCCTGTGGCTCAAGTGGCTAAAGCGCCAGCCACATACACCTGAGCTGGTGGGTTCAAATCCAACCTGAGCCCGCCAAACAACAATGATGGCTGTAAATAGCCAGGCATTGTGGAGAGTCTCCTGTAGTCCCAGCTACTTGAGAGGCTAAAGCAGGAGAATCGCTTGAGCCCAGGAGTTGGAGGTTGCTATGAGCTGTGATGCCATGGCACTCTACCCAGGGCGACAGCTTGAGGCTCTTTCTCAAAAAACAAACCAAACAAACAATAAAAAATTCCAATTGTGGAACATTTACTGTAGTTTGTTCCTATTTTTTTCTTCTATTATAAACTCTGCTTTAATAAACAAACTCATTGATAAATCTGTGCACACATCCATCTTTTTCCTTAGGAGAAGTTACTGTGAGTAAAAATAACAGGTCAAAGAGAATGCATTTTAGCTGTTGCCCTGGGTAGAATGCCATGGCATCCCAGCTCACAGCAACCTCAAACTCCCAGGCCCAAGTGATTTTCCTGCCTCAGCCTCCCAAGTAGTTGGGACTACAGGTGCCTGCCACAACACCTGGCCATTTTTTGATTGCAGTTGTCATAGTTGCCTAGTAGACCCAGGCTGGGTTCAAACCCGCCACCATAGGTGTATGTGGCTGGCGCCCTTGCTAACTGAGCTATGGGTGCTACCAAGAATGCATGTTTTAATATTCTTCATATTTTAGTGAAGGCAACAGAATATACACTTACTATATTTTTGGTTAATTTTTTCTAGAATTTTGTACCAAATATTTAAGTACTAAAGATTACACTAACATGTAAAGCATAACAGTAAAATGAATAATAGTAAATCTACCAACAGCTTTTAAAAAAGGCTAAATTTTAAATATTAAAGGAAATTTAAATTTTTAGTATTACCAAGAATAAGACCAAGAATTAATAACATGAATTTTTGTGGTAATTTTTAGTTTTTATTGCTGAGTTTACTGCTTTTGCTAATTTTTGATGAGTTAGTCCTTTGCATTTATTTTTAAGGCTTGTGGATTCAAGCCTCATTGCAGAAGTAGCAGAGTAGCATTTGTATCACAGGAATAAGAAAGCTGACAGCCTTTATGATTGTTTCTTCATCTGTTCTATACATTTAAAATAGACATAGGCTGGGCACTGTGGCTCACACCTGTAATCCTAGCACTCTGAGAGGCTGAGGTGGATTGCTTGAGCTCACGGGTTTGAGACCAGCCATAGCAAGAGTAAGACGCTATCTCTACTAAAAATAGAAAAACTGAGGCAGGGTGGTGCCTATGGCTCAAAGGGGTAGGGCACCAACCCCATATGCCGGAGGTGGTGGGTTCAAACCCAGCCCCAGCCAAAAAAAACTGCAAAAAAAAAAAAAGAAAAACTGAGGCAAAAGGATAGCTTGAGCCCAAGAGTTGGAAGTTGCTGTGAGCTGTGATGCGACAGCACTCTACCCAAGGCGACAGCTTGAGATCTATCTATCTAAATAAATAAATAAATAAATAAATAAACAATCAAGACATAAAGAATGTTTTGGTTTTTTTCCAGTTTTTGGCCGGGGCTGGGTTTGAACCCACCACCTCTGGCATGTGGGGCCGGCACCCTACTCCTTTGAGCCATAGGTGCCACCCAAGAATGGATTTGATATTATTCAAACTTGCCTTGATTGGCTCAGTCCATACTGGCTACATCGTCATTTTCTCTTTTATTCAACCATAAAATAACTTACAGATGGTGATCATTCTAATAGTGACATATGATCAAGCTCCTTGTATTTTTATTTAAGTAAAAAATTGTGGGTGGCTGAGTGTGGTGGTTCATTCCTGTAATCCCAGTACTCTGGGGGGCCAAGGCAGGTGGATCCCTTGAACTCAGAGTTCCAGACCAGCCTGAACTATAGGGAGACCCTTTCTCCACTAAAGATATAAAAGCTAGCTGGGCATTATGGCAGCACCTGTAGTCCCAGCACCATGCCATGGCAGCATGGTAGGCACCTGTAGTCCCAGCTACTGGGTGGGGAGGTGAGGCAAGGGGATCACTTGAGTCCAAGAGTTTGAAGTTGTCGTGAGCTATGATGACTCCAGGGCACTCTAATCAGGGCAACAGAGTGAAACTCTATCTCTAAATAAATAAAATATGGGAAATATACATTACAAATTTACCATCTTAACCATTTTAAAGTGTACATTATATATATTTTAAGTACATATTTTAAGTGTACAGGGGCATTAAGCATAGTCATCCCTTGATATCTTAGAGTTCAGTCAGTGTCTGAAATTCAGACTGCTGACCTTTGTTACTTTAAACCACATTTCTATGTTCAAGATGCCTTAATAGTGTGGCTGTTCCACTTGTACCCCATTTCTGGAAGATGATTTCCTCAGTCTTTGAGGTTTCTCCAAGGTCTTTCCAAATGCATTTTACATATGCCACATTGCCTGTGTTTTAAATCAGATCATCTCAAGCATATCTTCCAAATTTGTTTTCCAAATATCCATCCAGATGTTTTCTAGTGGTAAAGTGTTAGACAAAATCAGAACCAAACCAAACATTTTATTTATGGACAACACTCAATAGGGTTCCAAATTTGGCACTATCTTTTTTTTTTTTGCTTTTGAGACAGTCTCACTATGTCACCCTGGGTAGAGTACCGACTCTTGGGCTTAAGCGATTCTCTAGCTTCCCGAGTAGTTGGGACTACAGATGCCCGCCACAACGCTCGGCTATTTTTTGTTGCAATTGCCACTGCTGTTTTAGCTGGCTGGACTGGGTTAGAACCTGCCACCCACTGAGCCACAGGCGCCACCCGTTGGCACTATCTTTTTAATTCTCTTTTCTTCCTCCCTTGAATACCCAATCAGCTGTCAAGTTCTGTAGTTTCTGTCTTTTCAAATTCTTTTACATTTGATTCTTCCTTTTTAATCTTAATGTCACACTCTCCCATCTTCCTTTTTCAGATCTTTGTGATTACCTACTACATGGATTATTGCAGTCTCTTTCCAAAGGATTCTCTCTAACATCTCTTCTCTGGGCAGTCAGTTCCCTATGCTGTTGCCAGATCCATTTTGCCAAAATGGAACTCAGCTGTCTTCATGCTTGTCATTGATAGAGGCCTTCCACAAAGTGTATCAAGCCAACGATCTAATTACCACTATTCTTCTAGCAGTTATAGGTGGTTGATGGGAACACCTCCATTCTTGTCTCCCTGCCAGTGACAAACACCCTAATTTGCGTAAGCAATTGAAAAGCCATAGTACACTCCAAAAGGGGTAGGAGCAGGCACATGACCCAGCAGACAGTGGCCCTTTTCTTTTCCCTCTTTTGTGATGTTGTCTCTTCTTCCTTTTTCCTTGGGGATGTTGTCTTTCTTGCCCTTGGGTGGGGGAATTTGTCATGTGATATAGTTAGGCCTGGATATGTCCTAATGCCCAAAGCCCACTCTGGTAAGAGCTGTAATGTCCTACAGTGTGCCCTATGTTGTTTCTGTTATGTTTCTTGTGACAATTGTGGTTATCCTTATCTTGTTACAGTATGTTCTCTTTCTCAGCATCTCATCTGTTTACATTGTTTTTATATGTCTTCTACTCATGTCTCACTTTCCTGTTTACCTGACATTCTATGACATTTGTGGTTACCTTATCTTGCTATTGTTACAGTATATTTCCTTATTTTCCTTTGTTCAACACTGCCTTCTTTGCTCATGTGTACTTTCTACCTATGCCAACACAGGCATAGCCCAAGGCCAGCCAAACTGAAATACTCACTGTCCTAGCAACTTATGCTGCATTTTCTCACCTTAATGCTTTGGTTCATATTGTTAGGTCTTGGTGGAAAGTGCTTCGGCCCACCCTAATCTCAATCTCTGCCAGTCAGAAATACTACTCTTCCTTTTGTCTATCACCTCCATAACTAAACTTTCCTTGATTCTCCCCCAAGGGATGAGCTCTCCCAGTATTAACTTTCCCCCAGCCTTTTATATTTGGTTGTCTCTTGTGGCAAGAGATTAAAATTGTTTGTGTATTTCTTCTACGTGAGCTCCTAAGATAATAAACCCTGACTCTTTACCTACTTTGTTTTTTTATATTTTCTGTTTAGATCAATGTCTTGCAATCTAAAGGTACTCGAAGAGTATTTAATAAATTGAAATTGGCATAAATCCAATAATGGCGACATATCCCAAGGAAAGAACGTGAAGTGATTTTTTTTAAAAAAGAATTTTTTGTATAAAAATGTTTATTCAGAACAGCAACACATAATAATCCAAAAATTCAACAATAAGGGACTGTTTAGATAAATTAAGGCCAGGCTGAATCTAATTCTCCCCCGTGCCTAGCCCATAAAAGTATTTAATACTTATTAAATGAATGATATACCACTGTGTTGCAATATTATGAAATCAGGTTAAGTAAATAATAACTTTCACAAAACATGGGAATCATATCTACAGAAAACCTATGCACGTTAATAATCGGAAGGGGCCAGAGAAAGCCACCAGACACATTCGTAAGGCAATTTAAAAGGCGTCCTCATCTGTACCAGTCTTCCGTGTCAACAACCCTTCAGACTGCGCACGGACGGCGTTAGAGCCTCTGCTTTCCGCCCCACCGAGGTCAGGAATGACTGACTCGCAGCCAGGACTCTAGTCTCCGCCTCCCGGATACAGGTCCAGGGCTCCTTCCCGGCCACCACTCCGCAACCGTCACTGGCGTGGAGGGACTCCTTGACCGCATCACATTTCCAAACCGTGCCCAGAGACGCGAGCGACCAGAAGGCGGCAGGTGCCCGGCGGCGGCCGACAAGGGTAGAACCGCAGGATCCGGCGACGGCCCGGGCCCGGCGACTATAGAGTCCGGAAGTGCGGGCAGAGCGGCTGTCGGAGCGCCGCGCAGTACGGCCCCGGAACAGCCAGGGCCGCACCCCGGCGGGCTGGCGGGATGGCTGCAGCGCTGGCCCTGAGGGTGGTCGCGGGCTTGGCGGCGGCTGCGCTGGCGGCGATGCTCTTGGAACACTACGGCCTGGCCGATCAGCCCTCCCCGCTGTCCCAGCCCGCGCCCCACCCGCGGCCGCACCCCGCGCCCGGCTCCGGAGTCAGCAACATCTTCTGGGGCCTGCAGGTGATCCAGTGGGAAGCCCGGCGGGGGGCGGGCGCAGAGCGGGCTCGGTGCGGGGCGACCTCGGCGGTTTCTACGGGGGAGCGACAGGCGCCTGTTTGGGCCCCATGCTCCATTCTGGGGGCCTCAGTCAGGTTGTAAAGCGAGGGTCTGTCTGTTGCTGGCCTGGGCTCTGTTCTTCCCGGGTGAGGTTATCAGGGGACCTTCATGCACTGGATCTTTGCCTTTTCCTTCCGCCTCAGAGAGCCGCTGGGCCTTCTCTGCCCATGCTGCCTTTTTCTGACTCAGATCTTTCTGTTCAATACCTGCTTTCGGCAGATATCCGACATTCACCTGAGCAGGTTTCGAGATCCAGGCAGAGCGGTAGACTTAGAGAAGTTCTGTTCTGAAACTATTGACACCATTCAACCAGCTCTCGTCCTAGCAACAGGTAGGGTGGATTGTCGTGCTTGTGGTGGTGTTCTGTGGTCTTGATGGTAGGATGCTAGCCAGGGCTGCAGCTTTTAACTTTGGGCACGTTGGGGACATGATAGCCACAGCCCCAGGTGAACCCTGTGAGGTAGAGGAGATGGGACATTGTAATATTCTTTGTCCATAACTGAATCAAGATCCAGGCAAAATGATTTGCCATAGCAGGGTTTTATCAAAGCATTAGAAGCGAGACTCGTGATTGTCACATCAGTGTGTTGTCTGATATATTTGTATCTGTTTTTTGTTGTTGCAGTTCTGGATTTGAGAGAGAATTAGGGAAAGTCCTGTAACCATGAATCAAAAGTTCTCTTCTTTTGCTAATGTTTCCATTTTCTTTACTAGTTAATCTTATATGTACTTTCAGTTTCTTGAGGCTTCCAGTGACTCAGAGAACTTTTTCTTCATTAATTGATATTTTTAGACTTAGGTTTCCTAGACTCTTCAGACCCCTAACAATTTGCTCTCAAAGCTGTAGTAGGGAAAAGCAGCTAAAGGAAAATCTATCTTGTTTACTGGGAGATTCATGTCCCATTCCCTTACTGAAACACCTCTGCCAATGTGATGGGGTAGCAGTCCTCATTTAATGGGTGAATTCCCATTTCAAGTGTTCTGTTTAGTTTCCTATAAATTTTGATATTTTGTTGTCCATATTACACCTGCCTGATTGGTTCTTGCTATAAAAATAATACTTGATCAAATCATATGTCCTGATTTGGGGGTTGGAAAATATGGTTACAATAGATATTAGGCACCTGTCCAGAGTGTTGGAATTTCTTCTAAAGTTTTCATTTTATCACAGTCTACTGAAGAATTTTGTACTGTTCTCTTTAAAGATCCCCCCCCCCCCCAACCCATTTCTAATGCCACTGGGAGGTTAAATAGGCAGTTGCTAACCTAGAAGAAACAAAACCTTTGGTGCGAAAATCTTGTTAGTTTACATGGCTTGCTTTGGGCTTAGATGGATTTATAAGTGATTATCCTTATATACTGAATACTTTCAGTATCTTTGTTCTTTCAGTGTGCTTATCTAAGAAATCTGAACTCCCTGGAGTTTATTTTGCATTGTGATTCAGTTCTCATGTAAACCTGCAGGAGACCTGACTGATGCCAAAACAAAGGAACAGTGGGGATCCAGGCAGCATGAGGTAGAATGGCAAACTTACCAGAGTATTCTGAAGAAGACCAGAGTCTTGGAAAAAACCAAGTGGCTGGATATCAAAGGAAATCATGGTAAGAGTAAAGACCCAAATATGATAAGGATTAGATTTTCTTTTCCTTCAGGAATTTAGATTTTCCAATTTAGATTATAAAATTATAAAATGGGACGATTGTAACCTATGTTTAGATATACTAAAGGCCATAGCTCTGAAATACAACTATAATGTTATTTTAAAACTTCAGATGTCACTATTAGCCTTTGGAATGACAGTTGGTATGGTACTTTATTTATTAAAAAAAAATTTTTTTTTTTCTAGAGACAGAGTTTCACTTTATCACTCTCGGTAGAGTGCTGTAGTATCACAGCTCATAGCAACCTCCAACTCCTGGGCTTAGGTAATTCTCTTTCCTCAGCCTCCTGAGTAGTTGGGACTACAGGCGCCCACCAGAATGCCCATCTATTTTTTTGTTGCAGTTTGGCCAGGGCTGGGTTTGAACCAACCACCCTTGGTTTATGGGGCTGGTGCCCTACCCACTGAGCCACAAGCGCCACCCAAGTATGGTACTTTCTTTAAATGGAATAAAAAAGCTTTTAGCAAAAGTCAAGCAGGCAGATGTTTTTAAAAATCTAGATTTTGCTAAGTGAAAGAAGTCTTAACTCCATAAGCTCTGTATACTGTATAATTCCATTTATGTGATAGTCAGGAAAAGGCAAAACATTATAGTTGTCACAGGTTGGGGACATGAGATGAGACTGACTACTGACTACTACAAAGAAGCAACATGGGATTTTTGGAACTAGTCTATATTTCTATTGTGGTGGTAGATACATGACTATGTGTTTGTCAAAATTCATAGAACTCTATATCACAAAGAGTGAATTTTACTATATATAAATTTGAAGAATTTTAAATGACAGGGCAGCACCTGTGGCTTAGTGAGTAGGGCGCTGGCCCCATATACCAAGGGGGTGGGTTTGAACCCAGCCCCAGCCAAACTGCAAAAAAAAAAAAAGAAAAAATAGCCAGGCATTGTGGCAGGCGCCTGTAGTCCCAGCTACTCACGAGCCTGAGGCAAGAGAATCACCTAAGCCCAAGAGCTGGAAGTTGCTGTGAGCTGTGATGCAACTGCACTTTACCAAGGGCAACAAAGTGAGACTCTGTCTCTAAAAACAAAAAAGCAAAAAAGAATTTTCAATGACAAATCTCCATTAGACATGGTCAGAGAAATAAATTGTTCCCTTCCCTTTTTTATTTTATTTATTTATTTATTTAGAGACAGAGTCTCACTTGTTGCCCCTGGTAGAGTGCTATGGTGTCACAGCTCACAGCAACCTCAGACTTCTGGGCTCAAGTGATTCTCTTGCCTCAGCCTCCCAAGTGGCTGGGACTACAGGTGCTTGCCACAATGCCTGGCTATTTTTAGAGACAGGGTCTCTTTCTACCTCAGGCCAGTCTCAAACTTGTGAGCTCAGGTAGTCCACCCACCTCAGCCTCCCAAAGTGCTGGGAATGAACACTTCTCCAAAAGAACAGTGGTAACAGATTTGTTTTATAAAGGTTGAGTTTCTTATCAGTTAAGCACTTCATTTGGCTACTTTTTGATTCGTACAACAGGTATTTCTTGCTGACTTCTGGAGTCACATGATTAAAACAGTAGCTATAACAAAAGTCCAATTTTCTAACTTCAAGTTGATTCATTCTGAATAGTATATAATTCAAAGTACCTATTATTCTCTAGTATAGTAGATGCCTTAAATAAGTTTTCAGATAATCTGATTTCTGTTAAGCTTTCAAGTTTTTAAAAGCATCAGCCTAAAGGACTGGTACTCTACCATTCAAAGTGTTACAGAAAGGTGGCAGAGGGGGGCTGGTGGAGGTTTCAGGGTCTGCTGAGCTAGAAGGCTTGCTGAGAAGGGATGGCAGGGGTGCCAAATTTCCCCTGCTGGCTTCCTGCTGCATTCCCTCCCCTACTTGCAGGCTCCTAGTCATCTCTGCTTTAGAGCCTCCTGCAGGTATGTACTGGGTCCTAGTTAGTTCAGGACTGCAGGTAGACATCACTGCTCAGTTATCGTTGAGTGTGCAGACAGGATCACCTCCTTGGAATGCCAGCCATACCAGAGTCCCACCTCAACATGGGTCTTGCTATTGAGGCAGCTCTGCTGTCTGTGTTGGGCTGAGGGTGTGCCCGTCATGGGAGGAACCATCTTTTAGGGGACCCTCATTCCTGTCATCTCTAGTGGCCTCCAAGGCTCTTTGCTGTTCCTGCTCTGGGTGATTCTCTGCTGGGCCTTGTACTCTACCAATGTTGACTATCTCTCCAAATCCACTCCCAACTCTAACCCTGGCCCCTGTCCTGAGAAGGCTTCACTGCCATGGAAGCCTGGTCACAAGACAGCTGCAGTCCTGAAGTTCTCTGGCTTACCCTGGAGCCTGGTACCTAAGTCCATCTTACTCAGTGCCTGGAATCAGCATCCCAGAGTTCAGCCAGCCTGGAGTCCAGAACTTGGGAGTCCAGCCTGCTTGGAGCTGAAGCCAGCAGCCTACAGTTTAGTCACCCTGACCCTAAGAGTGGGAGACAGCCCTGGGGTGATGGTTCAAGAGTTTGGGAGAGGACCAGGGCTGTTTGGTCCCTGCTCCGTCCCAAGGGCCAGGGCTTGTTGTACCTTTTCCTCAGGCTAAGCTCCTCTAAGTTGGGGAAGAAACTGGAACCTATGAGAATAATGGGAGGATGTCCAGGCTGGGTCCTACCCCTGGTCCTCCCACTGTTAGCTGGATGATAGATGAAACTATTGTTCTACCTTGAGTGGAACAAAAGGTTTTATAAAACTGTCTTTTCTTTAGTCATTAATGTGTTTGCATTTTCTTTTTAATGCAGATGAATATTTTTTTCTTTTTAATTAGATGCATACAATATTCCAAGTCTGGACAGCATCAAGAATTATTACAGGTACTGTAATAAATAGAAGACAAACCACAGACCAGATGTACCAATATGTACAATCTGTGTTAGGAGGGTGTAGTCAATACACTGAATGAGTGAAAACATACTTTTTAGAGATAGAGTCTTATTATGTTGCCCAGGCTGGTCCCAAATTCCTGAGCTCAAGCAATCATCCCATCTTGGCCTCTCAAAATGCTGGGATTATAGGCATAAGCTATAGGGCCCAGTTAAAAACATTTTTTAACAGATAAAATTCTTATAGTATATTAAAAACTGGTAATTTAGAAAAGGGGCCTTTCTATTTTTTGTGGGTGTGTATGTGACAGATTCAGTTCTTTTTGTTTGCTTAGACTTTTCTTTCCTTTAGTTCTTTTTGTTTCACATGCAGCCCTGTCTCATTTTATTGTACTTCACAGGTAATGTGCTTTTTACAAATTGAAAGTTTGTGGCAACCCTGTGTCCAAACACATCTATTGTTGCCATGTTGCTCTTGCTCAGGCTGGTCACAAACTGCTGGCCTTCCACACAGACATTTTTAAGTTTGTTTGGTTTTTTTTTGAGACAGAGTCTCACTTTGTCACCTTTGGTAGAGAGCCATAGCGTCACAGCTCACAGTAACCTCCAACTCTTGGGCTTAAGCGATTCTCTTGCCTCAGCCTCCCAAGTAGCTGGGACTACAGGCACCCGCCACAAGGGCCGGCTATTTTTTGTCGCAATTCTCATCGCTGTTTTAGCTGGCCAGGGTCGGGTTTGAACCCGCCACCCCCGGTATATGGGGCCAGCGCCCTACCCACTGAGCCACAGGCACCGCCCTTTAGGTTTGTTTATTTGATGCATAATAAGAATTGTTTAGGACACAATTAGAAAGGAACATGAATGGCTAATGAAATGTTAGATTATTTGGTGCACATGATAATCACTATGAGAAATCAGAAAAGGCAGAGATAAGCATGGGATGGACTTAGAGAAGACTTTATTATATAAGAGAAGTGAAAAGTGTGTCTAGTCTTAAAAGATAGGTAGCATTTGAAGAAGTAGTATATAATTTACGCTAAAGGATAATCATGAACACAGCTTTAAAAGCTAGAGTGGGGGACAATAAGGAAATTGGTATCACCAGAATAAAGGTTCACACTGACTGGTATGACACTGGCTAAGGTAGCTTTGGACCTATTTATGGAAGTTTTAAGTAACAAACACAGAAATTTAGATGTGATCAGTAATAGTTCATAATCCAGCATAGGCTCTTAAGGATACAAGTGACATAATGAAAAGAGTATTTTATAAAAGACAATCTTGGCTCGGTGCCTGTGGCTCAAGCAGCTAAGGTGCCAACCACATACACCCGAGCTGGCGGGTTTGAATCCAGCCCGGGCCCGCCAAACAACAATGATGGCTGCAACCAAAAAAATAGCTGGGCATTGTGGCAGATGCCTGTAGTCCCAGATACTTGGGAGGCAGAGGCAGGAGAATCGCTTGAGCCCAGGAGTTGGAGGTTGCAGTGAGCTGTGATGCCACGGCACTCTACCCAGGGTGACAGCTTGAGGCTCTGTCTCAAAATAAATAAATAAATAAAAATAAAAGACAATCTTACAACATACAAGAAAAAGGGATGAAAAGGGAAAAAGAGGCTGGAGTTATATGGACCAAATAGGAGAGTCCTACAATAGTCCAGCCATGATATGGATGGGACCTGACATAAAGAGAAGACATTCGTATCTGAATGAAGTTCTTGGCTAAGGGAATGGGGACGTCAGTTTGGAGATGATAGGTCAGAAACCATTGATCTAACTGAATTTATGTAATTAGAGACACTATAACTTAGAAGAGGAGGTTGTCCTCTTTTGTTAATATGAGAAAGGAAAAGGACAGAGATGAAGATCTTTTGCTTCCTATTAAATTTTTATTTTATTTTTTTTTTGAGACAGAGCCTCACTATGTTGCCCTCAGTAGAGAGCTGTGGTGTCGCAGTTCACAGCAAGCTCAAACTCTTGGGCTTAAGTGATTCTCTTGCCTCAGCCTCCCAAGTAGCTGGGACTACAGGCGCAACGCCTAGCTAATTTTTGGTTGTAGTTCTCGTTGTTTGGCAGGCCTGAGCTGGATTTGAACCTGTTAGCTCCAGTGTATGTGGCTGGCACCCTAGCCGCTGAGCTACAGGTGCCGAGCCATTAACTTTGTATTTTTGATGATGACTGTGGGAATAAAGTTAAGGGATATATTCACAGAAGAATCAATAGGACTTGGGGGCTGAGTGGTTATTAGGAAAATAAAGTGAGTGGTCACTTTAAAGAATTCAAAAGATGTTATTAACTTCATATATTTTAACTTCTGCTTTCAAATAGTTGGATTTATTTTTAATTAATTAATTTCTCAAGGCAGTCTCACTGTGCTGCCCCAAGCTAGAATGTCGTGGCATTAGAGCTCACAGCAACCTCAAACTCTTGAGCTCAAGTAATCCTTTTGCCTTGGCCTCCCCTGTGGCTGGGACTACAGGCATCCACCACAACACCTGGCTTAGTTTTTCTCTTTTTAGTAGAGACGGGGTCTTGCTCTAGCTCAGGTGGGTCTTGAACTCCTGAGCTCAAGCAATCCATCACCTTGGCCTCTTAGAATTCTAGGATACAGGCATGAGCTACCACGCCTAGCCTGGATTTATTTTTAGACAGATGGGTTTTAATGTATCAAAAAATGCAGGAAAAGAGGGCAGCACCTGTGGCTCAAGGAGTAGGGTGCCAGCCCTATATGCCAGAGGTGGCACGTTCAAACCCAGCCCCGGCCAAAAACTGCAAAAAAAAAAAAAAATGCAGGAAAAGAAATGATATATATGAGATCATAAGATCCTGAGGAGTGAGGAGTGACTAAAAATAAACTAAGCAAGAAAAAACATAAATAAAAAATTTAATTTGGAAAAGAAAATCCCTTAAATAAAAATGTTAAAAATACTAAAAAGAGAAGCATTAGAACTAATTGACTTTGTGTAAACTAGGTTTGACTAATTTTTGAGTATTGTAATGTCTATGATAATATCTTTACTTTGATTATGATACATATATATTTGATGGCTATTGTAGTTTAAGTATAGCTCCCTGATAGCACATTAAGTTTCAGAAGTCTATTTGTGTTTTTTTACATGTGCTCTTACATAAAACATCATGTAAGACACTTCGATAAAAGATGATACCAACTTTTCTTACAAATTTCTGACATTTGAAAAATACAGGTATGCCCCTAGTATAATCTATACTTCCCTCTATTCAACAAATACTTAATGAGTGCCTACTTTGCACTATTATTCATCCTTTTCCTGGCTCTTCACCCTATTGTTTATAGATACCTGAACACTGTTGACATTTATGATGGGAGAACTTTATTCATAGAGTATTACTTTATCAACATATTTTTAGGACTTTGGATGTGTGTTATCAGTATATCTGTGGAAACTAAAAGAGATTTACTGACCCAGACCTAGTCTAACAATTTTCTCCTGGCTTAATGGCTTCATCTTTTTTTGGTGGTGGTGATGGGGGGGTGGTTCCTGAACAAACCTTTTTATTAGAGAGCCCCCAAGGGTTAATGGCTTCATCTTTGCAAGATGAATTAACCCTCTATAGTCCTGCTTTAAGAAGAAAACACCTTTTTTTATCTCACTACAGCAAAAATTCTTCTAGGTACTTGGTAGGCCTTCACTAATTTTTTTTTTTTTTTTTTTTTAATTAATATGAGGGTACAAATGTTTAGATTACTTTGCTTTCAGTTCCAAGGTAAAGTTCAAGTTGTAGTTGAGCCCTTCTCCCAGGGAGCCAAACAGTGTCACATTGTGCACGTTAGGTGAGATTTCCCCCAAACGCCTCTCCTTCTCCTTCCCCCATTCTCCCTCCTCTCCCCTCCCTCTTACTAGACTATATTTGCCTAAATGATTGATAAATACTATTTCACCAGACTCTAAATGTTAATGGACTGCCTAAAATATTTTTCTTACTTCTCTGTTTAACTTGGTGAATTTGTGTTTGGTTATTAATGAATTAGTTTGTCTTAGTCTTTGAAGAGAAAAAGTTCAAAATTCCTTCTAATCAGTTTATCCACTGTGGATCTAATTTAGTGTATTTTTCTGTCAGATCAGTAAATCTCCTTTTCAAAGGGAGGCAAAATCATGTGTGGAATTATTATGGAAGGAATTTAAATGCATTCTGTCTTTTTATGATTACACTACAACTTTCCTGTCTTGTATTTTTCAGGAAATATTCCGCTGTGCATAGGGATGGCTCTTTCCATTATCTCCACAGTACTCCTTTTGGCAACTATTCTTTCATCTGTGTGGATGCCACCTTAAATCCAGGGCCTAAGAGACCATATAATTTCTTTGGAATGTTAGATAAGGTACAGTAAAAATCTTACTTTTGCAGCTTACTTATTTTGTTTTTTCTCAATATATGTGGATCACTTAAAGTTGTCCTTTGTAAACAAGTTTGTATCTAGAAATGTTCTAGAAAATTTTTTCTTAGTTACAGGTATGACTAGAAGTTACTGTCTACTTTAGTACTATTTAGTGCTATCCCTGTTCTTGACCTAAAATCTGAGAAAGAAGTAGCTCCCACTTAATATTCATTCGGTAAACATTTAATAAGTATATTCTAAGTACATGAACTTTGCAAGGTGCAGAGCATATAGCTTTGTATACTATGTGGTATATTCCCAAATCCCCCAAATTGTCAATTATAACTAGTGGTCTATTTTGGCAAAGGTTGCAGGGGGAGATAGAGTCTCACTTTGTCTCCCAGGCTGGAGTGCTATGGCATCAGCCTAGCTCATAACAAACTCAAAGGACTTGGTACATAGGAAACAAAATATAACAAAAATGTCTAACATAACAATGCATTTGACAGCATTCTGTGCATGTGATTTCCACCTCTTTTGAATCATCAAGTAACTCTGAACCTCTTAGTTCTAACTTAGCAAATCCTACTCGTTTATAGTTATTGCTCTTACATACCACTACTAGATTAAATATTTGAAGAGGCCAGGAACTTGATTTTATCACTTTTACATTGTTTCATACAGGCAGAAATATCTTGCTCAAGGCCTGTGCTCATTAGTGAGTTGGCATGTGTTGAACCAAAAAATAATGAGAGGTTCTCAGATGTGACTTTCTAAACAGTTTTAATCCAGCAATAGTTTATACTTAGCCTTGCCAAAATATTTTATTTTTATTAAATTATAAAGAGGTAGATCATGTATACATTAATGCATACAGATATACAATGTTAATTTTTGGAGTAGCCAAAAATATTTTAAAAGAAACTTAACCACTTCAATAGTAGCCCTTTTCTTATTAAAAAAAAAAAAAAACAGAACCGATGAGCACCGTGGCTAATGCCTGTAATCCTAGCACTCTAGGAGGCCAATGTGGGCAGATCACGTGAGCTCAGGAGTTCAAGACCAGCTAAAGTATAAAAATTAGTTGGGCATTGTGGTAAGCACCGTTAGTCCCAGTTACTCTGAAGCAGTGGTTCTCAACCTTCATAATGCCATGACCCTTTAATACAGTTCCTCATGTTGTGGTGACCCCCAACCATAAAATTATTTTTGTTGCTATTTCATAACTGTAATTTTGCTACTGTTATAAATCATAATGTAAATATTTGATGTGCAGTATGTATTTAGGTGACCCCTATGACAGGGTCATTCAACCCCCTAAAAGGGTCACAAACCACAGGTTGAGAATCGCTGCTCTAGAAGATGAGGTAGGCAGATCCCTTGTACCAAGTCTTTAGTCCAAGTTGATTAATTTATATTAAATCCTATTCCTTAGAATAGTGATTTTTAACATAGGATTCAAAGATCACATGCACGAAAATCAGTGGGAACGTAATAATTCCCTGGCCTTACCCCAAACTTACCAAATTAGAAAGTCTGAGGGTAGGATCCATATATTTATTACTATAAGCTCTTTATATATAATATAATTATTTACTAATTAATGCATAATGAATGAGCAAGTTATTTTTCAAAAATCAACCTTATGAGGTATGATTTGCATATAATAAAAATGCTCATTGTAAATGTTTGAAGAATTTTGACATATTGTATATACTGGCATAACTGTCACCACAATCAAGACATAGAACATTTCTATCATCCTGGAAGTGTCTTCACCTAGGGAACAACTGATCGATTTTCTATAACTGTAGATTAGTGTTCTAACATTTTGTATAAATGAAATCATACTCTTGGGCATGGCTGCTTTTGCTCAGTCAATGTTTCTGAACTTTACCCACATGGTTGTGTATTTTAGTCGTTCTTTCTTTTTTATTGCCTAGTAGTATTCCATTGTATGGATGTACTGTAATTTGTTTATGTTTTCTAGATTTTTGGCTATTATGAGTAGAGCTGTTATGAACTTTTAGACACAAGTCTTTCTGTGATGCTATTTTAGTTTTGTTTCAATGTCCTCTTTGTTAACTGCAAAGCTGAAAAGATTAGTGGCAACTTCATTATTTCTTAATTTCCTTGTCTATCAAATGAGGATAATACTTGCCCTGCTTACTGCAGTGTCAGTTTTAGGATCAAGTGTTTTGTATGTGAAAACAGTTTGAAACTTACAGAGGTTGTACAGGTCACTGACTTGTAGGTTTTAAGCTGTAGATACAATATAATTGATACTGTAAAACTTTGGGGGAGTTTTTTAATCTATTGACATTAGGTTAAAGATCCTTCCATTTCAGACAAGAATGGAGGAGCTCTTATCACTGGCCAAGGAAAGTAGTCAAAGCAACCATACAATTTGGTTTGGACACTTTACAACTTCCACTATTTTTTCTCCTTCACCAGGAATCCGATCAATTATGAGGTGAGACAAACTTCCAAAATCAAAATTAATTGTTTTTAGTTCTTTTGTGCTGTGGTAACTATCTTGCTTTTCTGAAGAGACATTTTTATTAGTTTTGCCACATGTTATCTTTATTCATGTTTCCATTTATTTTTCATTGGATAGTTCGGCTACAGCGTATTTGTGTGGGCACCTCCATACACTTGGTGGACTGATGCCTGTTTTGCACACTCGTCACTTCCAGGGCACTTTGGAACTTGAGGTGGGAGACTGGAAGGATAATAGAAGGTAAGAGAACTACCTCACAAAATAGAACTTATATACATAAGTTTTGCTAAAGAAATGATAGCTTTCTTATTTTTATCATGGGTGATCCCGGTAAAGGAAAAACTTGTGATATTTTTGCTTTTTAAAAGTAATATATGTAGCTGGCAGTCTTTGTCATTTTGCAAAAATCTTATTGCAGCAGTGGCGTTTATCATCACTATGTTACGTTGGATTTTCAAGATATAGCCACTAGAAAATAGTCTCAAACTCTAAGAGTTGCAGAGGAGCTTAATAAAAGTAAAGATTTTCAGGACCTACCTCTAGGACAGGCATCCTCAAACTGCGGTCTGCGGGCCACATGAAGCAGTGTGAATTGTATTTGTTCCCATTTTGTTTTTTACTTCAAAATAAGATATGTGCAGTGTGCATAGGAATTAGTTCATAGTTTGTTTTTTTTTAAACTATAGTCCAGGCCTCCAACAGTCTGAGGAACAGTGAATTGGCCCCCTGTTTAAAAAGTTTGAGGACACCTGCTCTAGAAATTTAGATTGTGTTGGTTTGTGTTGGGGACCAAGAAACTGCATTTTTCAAAAGCCCTCTAAGTGGGCTGTGGATCATACTTTGAGAAACACTATTCTAGAAATGTATTTTTCCCCCTAAATTTTATATCTAGCATACTAGTTGTTGCTATAAGGTGTTAGTGACTTAAGTTCTTCAAATAAATCATAGTTTTTTTAAAGTCTCTGTAACAGAAAATAATGTAGCTATGAAAATCATGTAGTATAGTTAAATGAGAAGTATTTAAGTGAAATAGTTTATCAAATATAGAGGGCTATCACCTTATTTAACATCTGATTGATTAACATTATAGGTATTTAATTTATTCAAACTTAGTGTTCTCAAGATACTGTGCACTCAAGTATTTGTTGACTAATACATCATTTTTTTATTTTTAAAAGATAGCTTTACATCTTGAATGGTACTTTTACATTTTGGTTGGCTTTTCCAGAAACAGTGTAAGAGGTTACACTAGAAGGCTATAATTAATTGGTGACTATAATTACTTTGAGCTAAGACCTGTCTATTCTGTCTATTCATAGCTATGAGGCCATGGACTAGGCTGTGATTGCTTTTTGTCAAATAGCCTTTCTAATCCTTTGATCAGCTGATTTATTTCTTCTAAATGCTACAGTTCCAGTTCTAAGTTGTGATATTATGAAATTGTATCCTTTCTTTCTGTCCCTTCTTCCTGTGTTCCACCCTTGGGGTTTTATCCAGAGTTTATTGAAAGGATCTAACTTTTACCAGCCCTTATAAACATTTAAATTGGATTAGTTATAATAGAAGAATTTTTGAAAACAGTATACAGTAGAACCTCAGAAAGTTGACCAGCCAAGGGACCGTAACAAACTGGTCAACGTAAGGAACTAGGGCTACTGTACTGATATGTACATGTGGTGCATGTCTGGTCAATGAAAATTAGGTCAACTTAAGGAGGTGGTTAATGTAGGGAGCTTTGGAGGTTCTACTGTATTAATGTCCTTAAGGAGGTGGTGAATGTAGGTCAACTATGGAGGTTCTAGGCTAGGCCTTGTTGTAAATGCACATAAATCCAGAAATATCACTAATCTGGAAATACCAGTGGCTTACCATAACAAATGTTTTCTATTCATATAAATTAAACGAGTCAAAGCAACTCTCTTCTTATGGATTGAGTCAGTATTCAGACTTCCTCCATTTTGTAAGGCCACTATTTCAACATGTCAATTCCATGGCACAGAAGAGAGCACAGAGAACTCACATTCATACTTAAGTACTTTGAACCAGAGGCAAGATACATGTCATTTCTGTTCATAGCCCATTGGCCAGAACTAGTCACATGGCCCCAACCAGGGAGCCTGGGATATTCGGGGGAGCACGTAGAGTATTTGGTGACCATTGTTGTTTCTGGCATTGCCAATGATTTCTTCTTGTATTTCTAAAAGTTAGAAAATATAAAACTTTGATGAATCTTTAATGAACATTTTATACCTTTTGTTGTTACATTTGGAAAAGGAGAACAACTATAACTTCTTTGAGATTATAGAAACAATGGTATAGAAGCAGTCCAAAAGGTTTCTTACTGTGTTCATACCAACCATTTTAATATTTTATGTAGCATTGTTGGTGGGATGAAGAATATGAGGTATTAGACTTAGGATAAATGTCTTAGGTTCAAAATTGTCTTAAAGTATAAGAATAAAATGAATGATTTCAACATGTATTTATTTAAAAATTAAAGAGTGCATGCTTAGCCAGGCATTGTGGCGGGCCCCAGCTACTTGGGAGGCTGAAGCAAGAAGGAGGATCACTTGAGCCCAAGAGTTTGAGATCGCTGTGAGCTCTGATGCCATAGCACTCTAACCAGGGTAACAAAGTGAGACTCTGTCTCAAAAAAAAAAAAAAAAAAAGTTCATGGTATGTACCAGGCATTGTTCTAGGGCAGAACAGAATTCATTGCCTTAATGAGAGTCCAATTAACACTACAGATGTGAGGGATAAAGTGATAGTGGTAAGAGAAGTAAAACAGGGAAACAATATTATTTACTCAATTTTATCAATTTTATTCAATTTTATCATGTAAAAAAAGTCTTGGTTTTGTATTTTTACATTTGTTCTACATATTACCTTCATGCCCTCTTATAAAATAAAGTGACTAAGTTACCCTATTATCCTCTGGTCTCCAGGTACCGGATCTTTGCTTTTGATCATGACCTCTTTAGCTTTGCAGATTTGATCTTTGGCAAGTGGCCTGTAGTTCTTATCACAAATCCTAAATCACTCCGCTATAGTTGTGCTAAACATGAACCACTAGAAAGACTTTTTCACTCAACACATATCAGGTATGTAGCAATTCATTTGCTTTCAGTTTGATAATGATGGAGAATAAGTCATTGTGATTACATTCCAATGTGAAAGCTAAGAGATGCCCCATTTTAGTTTCTTAACAGCTTAAACATTATATAAAGATAAATTTCTTACTATTCCGTTTTCATTTATTTAAAAAGTATATAATTTCTTTGAGCTGATGAAATTTTAAAAACTATACAGTAACCTATAATCCCACCATTATTATTTTTGTGTATTTTATTTCAGCCTTTAAATTTGTATGTTTTTACATTGCAAATTTATATATCAGATATTTATAAAATAAATTGACATTATATATCAGAAATATTTTTTTCATTCTGCTACAAAGCCTTTCAAAAAAGCAAAAGCTGGTTGGGTGAGGTGGCTTATGCTTGTAATCTTAGCACTTTGGGAGGCTGAAGCAGGAGGATCACTTGAGGCCAGCCTGAGCAACATAGCAAGACTCTGTCTCTACAAAAAATAGAAAAATTAGCTGTGCATGGTGGCATGCACCTATAGTCTCAGCTACTTGGGAGGCTGAAGTAAGAGGATCACTTGAGACCAAGCATTTTGAAAATATACTCTATTAAATTTTATTTTGAAAAATAATATAGGCTGGCCATGGTGGCTCATGCCTGTAATCCTAGCACTCTGGGAGCTGAGGTGGTCATATTGCTTTAGCACAGGAGTTTGAGACCAGCCTGAGCAAAAGCAAGACTCTGTCACTAGAAAAATTACCTAGAAAAACTAGGTAGGCATGGTGGTGCATGCCTATAGTGCCAGCTATGGGGGAGGCTGAAGCAAGAGGATTGCTCAAGCCCAAGAGTTTGAGATTGCTGTGAGTTATGGCACCGATGGCACCCTACCAAGAGTGACAGAGTGAGACTCTGTCTCAAAATAAAAAAGGTTAGAAAAGAAAAATAATACAATACAACCACTTTTGGCAAACAGGGTAATGAGATTATAAGTGTGTTTTTTCTGTATCTCTAATAGAACTTTTTTTTTTTTTTGTAATGACAGAGTGTCACTCTGTTGCCAAGGCTAGAGTATAGTGCCACAATAATAGCTCACCATAGCAGCCAGCTCCCAGGCTCAAGTGATCCTCCTACCTTAGCCACCTGAGTAGCTGGACTATAGGCATACCCCTCCATGCCTAATTAAAAAAATTTTTTTAGAGATAGGATCTCACTATATTACCCAGGCTGGTCTTAAACTCCTAGCCTCAAACAATCTTTCCACCTTGGCCTCCCAAAGTACTAGTAGTATAGATGTGAGCTGCTGTACCTGGCCTCTAATACATAGAACTATTACTAGCATTTCTGAGTATTCTTTCTTAGGCATTCTCTTTTAAGCATGTTTTCATATAGTTATAATCATAAGGCATGGTCTATTCTAATTTCTAATTATATTTATTATATTTTGCAACACAGAAACTCTACCACAATTTATCTAGCCATTCTCATATCTTATTGGTGAACTTTAAGGTTTTTTTTAATTTTGAGATGAACATCTGGTACACATAGATTCTTTCTTAACTTGAATAATTTCTTTAAGATAAGAGTTCTAGAAGTGAGATTCTAGGTGAAAGAATTTGAGTTCTTTTATGACTATTAATAAAGATTGCACCATTACTTTTTTCTTTTTAGAGCTAAAATCATTATTGTTTTAAATTGTAGTAAAATACAAATGGGCTAACATGTGCCATTGTAACCATCTTTAAGTGTATAGTTCCATGACATTAAGTTCATCTTAAGTACATTGTTGTGCAGCCATTACTACTATTGCATCTTCTAAAGCCAAAATTCTTTTTTTTTTTTTTTTTGAGATAGGGTTTCACTTCATTGCTCAGACTGAATGCAGTGATATGATCACAGCTCATTGCGACCCTGAACTCCTGGGCTCAAGTGACCTTCCTGCCTCAGCCTCTGGAGTAGCTTGGACTGTAGGCACATGCCACCATGCCTGGCTAATTTTTTTTTTTTTTTTTTTAACTTTTTGTAGAGATGAGATCTAACTATGTTGCAGAGACTGGTTTTGAACTCCTGGTCTCAAGCAATCCTCTTGCCTCAGCCTCCCAAAATGCTGGGATTATAGGCATGAGCCACCACTCTGGGCCTTAAACTGAAAGTCTTCACCTGTTAAACAATAACTTCCCTTTTTCCCCTTCATTCTACTTTCTTTCTCTATAATTTGACTACTCAAGCTACCTCATATAAGTGGAATCATTCAATATTTGTCCTTTTGTGACTGGCTTATTTCCTTTATCTTAAGGACCTCAAGGTTCACCTATGTTATAACAAATGTCAGAATTTTCTTTCTTTTTAAGGCAGAGTAATATTCCATTGTAAGTATACATCACATTTTGTTTATTCATTCATCTATCGATGGATACTCAGGTTGCTTCTACCTTTTGGCTATATTTAATAATGCTTCTATGAACATGGGTGTACAAATATCTGTTTGAGCCCCAAATTTCATTTCTTTTGGATATATACCCAGAAGTAGAATTGCCAGATCATAAACATATGGTCATTCTTTAATTTTTTTTTTTTTTTTAATTTTTTTGTGGAGACAGGGTCTCACTCTGTTGCCCTACTAGCGTATGTTACACACTGCAGTGTGTTAATAACACTGCAGTTTCAAACTGCTGGGATCAAGCATTCCTCTTGCCTCAGCCCCCTGAGTGGCTGGGACAACAGGCACATGCCACTATGCCCAGTTACTTTTTCTATTTTTAGTAGAGATGGGGTCTTGCTTTTGCTCAGGCTGGTCTCAAACTCTTGACCTGAAGCGATCATTCTGCCTCAGACTCCCAGATTGCTAGGATTACAAGTATCAGCTAATGCACCCAGCCAACCCACCTAATTAAAAAAAAAAAAATTTGTAGAGACAAGGGCTCACTGTATTGCCCAGGCTGGTCTTGAACTCCTGGCCTCAAGTGATCCTCCTGCCTCAGCCTCCCAAAGTGGTAAGATTATAGGCATGAGTAACTGCACCAAGTCTGTTTAATTTTTTAAGGAGCTGCTTAAAAAATACTGTTTTTCCATGGTGGCTGTAACATTATCCATTCATCTGTGCCCTATGTATCCAGTTATTTTTAAAAATAGAGACTAATTTGTAATATTTCCAAGCAATATGGAAATCTATAGCACTCTTATTGTTATTAGATATTATACTTTTAAAAATATTTATTAATTAATTAGAAAGAAATGATACCAAGATGTTTGTGCATATTGTTTTGATTACTAATGAAGTAGAACACACATCTGTCATTCAGGTTTTTTGATGGGAACTACCGTATATACTCGAGTATGAGCCGAGTTTTTCCCGGCACAAAATTTGTGCCGAGTTCGGGTTTTTCAGCACAAATTTTGTGCCGAAAAAACTCGGCTGATACTTGAGTATATATGGTATATATCAGGTTTAGACACCATACTCTATGAAAGAGCTGAAAGCCTAGCTCTGATTATGATCTTGCTTCTTCTGGGCAGATGCTCTGGGAAACAAATGAGTAGATGGTAGGCTTGACATTAGAGTACTAAAATGAGATTTCCACTCTACATTCATTTCCTAGAAGGAAAGCCAGAATTTCAGGGGTTTTTTCAGAAAGAACTTTGAATCTATCCTAGCTATATTTATCAAAAGAAAGTTTATTTATTTATTTATTTATTTTTTGCTTTCTAAAAAGTGAAAGAATAGTACCTAATTTCTTACCAAGTCAGATTTGCTGAATTGTACAACTCCAAAATCCACCATTCAGAAAGAAACCAGATCATATGAATAATAGTCCCTATGTGCAATGTGATGGTTCTGCCTATACTTACAAATTTTCAGGTTATAATAGGGTTATTCTCCTTTCTGAAAAAACAACAAGAAATACCTAAAAACTGTGTGTTTTATATATGCTCTCATTTTAGAGTCTTGGCCTTTTCCTTATCCTCCATTACTTCTGTCACAATTAAGATCGATGGAGTGCATTTAGGGCAAGCTGTTCATTTGTCTGGTCCTATTTTTATACTGAAGTGGAATCCTAGAAACTACAGTAATGGGACACATAACATAGAAGTAATTGTCCAGGTAAGTTAGTAATTTATATTTGTTATATAAGTTAATAGACTGTAGTCAACAGCCCTTACCTGTCCAAAATCCAACCACTGCCTTAGCTCTGGATTGAGCATTCATATGGGGAGAGATTTATTTCTTCCTGCCCAATGCATACTGTGTCTTGTATACCCCAAGTCTTAGTGTTAAATTAAAATGACCTTGTTTTCTTTAAAAAAAATAAAATAAAAAGTTAATAGACTGTAGCCACAATGAACTTTGATTTCTGGCTATTTTAATTAATTGATAAAGGAACTATGTTTAATTGAAAACATTGAATACATGGTATTTAGTATATTCTGAAAATAGTCTCTTATGAGTAATTTAACTACTAGGCTAAAAACTAGACAGAGAAGTCAAGTATGTGATTACTGGCCATACTCCCTCCTATTTTAGCTTCAGGAAAGACGTTTCCCCCCAAAGTCTTTTAATCATAAGGGCAAATTCCCCTATATACTCAAAGATAGTAAAATAAGTCAGAAAACATGTATTTGTGTAATCCCTGCCTTTGATTATTGTCTGTAAGTGTAAGGAAAATTGTGTCAGTATTCGAAAGCTTTAGGTCACAGAATTTTCAGGGGATGAACGGAACTTTAGAACTTTTTATTTTTTTTTTAGAGACAGTCTCACTTTGTCACCCTTGGTAGAGTGCAGTAGCATCACAGCTCACAGCAACCTCCAGCTTTCTTGGGCCTAGGTGATTCTCTTGCCTCAGCCTCCCGAGTAGCTGGGACTACAGGCACCTGCCACAATGCTCGGCTATTTTTTTGTTGTAGTTTAGCCGGGGCCGGGTTTGAACCCACCACCCTTGGTATATGGGGCCGGTGCCCTACTCACTGAGCCACAGGCGCCACCCGGAACTTTAGAACTTTTTTGTTTGGAAAATATGCATTGGTTAGGGTATTAAGTCCCAGACTGTCTGTCTTAATTTGGGGTATTAAATTCATTAGCAATTGCCAGAATAGAAAATGATAATCATTCCCAAAATAGAGCAGTTTCATCAAACTCTTAAGGGGTGAGCTGTGCTTAGAAATTAGTTTCTTAAAAAAACAAACAAAAGAAACCCTTTTAGTTTCTACAACTCTATGATTTTTGATAATTCTTCACTATTTAATCTTCTAATGTTGAGACTTAATTTGAAAGGCCATGCACAGTGGGTCATACCTCTAATCCTAGCACTCCAGGAGGCTGAGGTGGACGTATCACCTGAGCTCACAAGTTCGAGACCTGCCTGAGCTAGAGCGAGACCCTGTCTGTAAAAATAGCCTGGTGTTATGGTGGACACCTGTTGTCCCAGCTACTTGGGAGCTGAGGCAAGAGAATTGCTTGAGCCCAAAAATTTGAGGTTGCTGTGAGTTATAACACCACACCACTCTACCAAGGGTGACAAAATGAGACTCTGTCCCCCCAAAAATACTTAATTTGAAACACCAAATAATCCTTCAGAAAACATATTTAATTATTTTCATCATTTCCCACCTGTCACCCACACACACAGAGAAACAAGTTGAGCAGGAAGAATCTATTTACTGAGCTCCTTCTAAGGAGATGCCAGGCACTTAGAATTTCTTATTTAGTCCACATAATAATCCTATGTGGGCTTGGTGCCTGTAGCTCAGCGGCTAGCACGCTGGTCACATGTACCAGGCTGGTGGGTTTGAACCCAGACCGAGCCTGCTAGACAATGACAACTACAACAACAACAAAAAAGGTCACCAGGCATTGTGGCAGGCGCCTGTGGTCCCAGCTGCTTGGGAGGTTGAGGCAGAAAAATCACTTGAGCCCAAGAATTTAAGTTTGTTATGAGCTATGACGCCATGGCACTCTACCAAGGGCCACATAGTGGGACTCTGTCTCAACAACAACAACAACAACAACAACAAGAAAAAAAAAAATCCTATGTGGTGGGTAGTTTTATCCTCAGTTTGTGGATGGGGAAACTTGTATGTCTGCACAAGAGAAGGCACTTTGCTGTCACCCAACGTTGATATGTTCTGCATAGGAGGAAGAAGAAACTTACAGGGAGAAAGTAGAAGGAGGAAGGAGAGATGTCTGGGCATGAAGTCTCTAATACCTTTCATACTAGAAGTTGGATCATTTTAAAGAGACTTAAAGGTACATATGTACCTAGAAGAAACTGTTCCTTTTCTTTACAGTCATGAGGAAGCAGTAGGAGCAGCTGTAGAAATGGAAAATGCCCAGATCCTTAGATCACCTTAGAACTTCAGGGCTTCATTTTTTTTTTTTTTTTGAGACAGAGTCTCAAGCTGTCACCCTGGGTAGAGTGCTGTGGTGTGAAGGCTCACAGCAACCTTCAACTCTTGGGCTCAAGTGATCCTCTTGCCTCAATTTTTCTATTTTTAGTATAGGGTCTCACTTTTGCTCAGGCTGGTCTTAAAC
>CAUYPK010146299.1:0-23851 GCA_963574355.1 Loris lydekkerianus | reverse complement strand
ACTCTATGGCCCTGCATAGAGTGTAATGGGGGTACAGCACACAGCCGCATCCGACTCTTGACCGCAATGTATCCTCCTGCCAAAGATTTCTTAGTTGCTGGGACTACAGGCATCCAAACAAATCCCCAGCTAGTTCTTTTTTTTTTTTTTTTTTGTTCTTTCTATTTTTAGTAGAGACAGGGGTCTCAGTCTCGGCCTCCCAGAGTGCTAGGACTACAGGCATGAGCTACTGTGCCTGCACCCTACACTATATTATTACGTGGGATGAAAAATGGATTCTCCTTGACAACTGCAGGCACTGGGCACAATGGTTGGATAAAGATGATGCCAGAACACAGTCCAAAATCAAATATTCATCAAAAGAAGCACATGATGTGTGTTTGGTGGCTCAGTGCTGATATTACCCACTTCTGCTACTTGAGACCTGGCTGTGGATTACAGTGGATGTCCACTGCGACCAGCTGGATGACACGATGAGGGTGCTTGTGGATCAGCAGCTGAGGCTGGTGAAGTAGGGAGAGGCCCCTCTTGCAAGACAACATTGTCACACAGATGACACTGCTCAAACTACAGGGGCTGTGCTTGGAAACTCTCCATCACCCACTGTGCTCACCAGGCGTGGCACCAGCTGGCTTTGGTCCACTTCTTGGAAGGAAAAATTCTCAGTTCTTGGTAAGCTGTGGAAAAGGCCTTTTGTGATTTCATTACCACTTACTCTCCAGGCTTCTTCACTGATGGCATGTACAAGCTACTGTTAAGACACAAAACTGTGTTGATAGTTTAGGTGAATGTTTTGATTAATTAATTGTGCTGCTTCTTGTTTGAGAAATAATAGACTAAACTTTTTATTTAGGATTGGACATTTCATATTTAATCACCTGATTCACAAGAAAACTTCTGAGATACAACTAAGCTATAGGAAATTTATAGCCTAAAACACATATATTCAAAAAGAGGGGAAAAAGCTGAAAATGAGTCAACTGAGCACCCATCCCAAGAACACTTAAACAAACCAAGTAAGACAGTGGAAAGAAACGAGGTAACGAAACCATAAGGAAATTGCAAAGTGAAAGGCGGCGCAGTCAATGGAGCCAGAGCAGGTGCTTCGCTGTGACTGTGAAAGTTGTCAAACTTACCAGAAGGCTGCCAAGAAGAAAAGAAGGCAGAAAGAACAAAAATAATAAATACCAAGAATGAAAAAGGTAAAAGATCTATATATGTAAGAAATAATAGGAAAACATAAACTTCTGTCAATCAATCTGAAAATTTAAATACGGTTGGCTTATTTCTGAAAACTACAACTTTGAAAAACTAACTGAAGGAATTAAAAACTTGGATAGCAGACTGCTTGAGCTCCAGAGTTCAAGACTAGCCTGAGGAAAAGAAAGATCCAGTCGTTACTAAAAAAAAAAAAAAAAAAAAGAAGAAGAAGAAAGAAAAGAAAAAAAGAAACGAACGAGCCGGGCATTGTGGTGGACATCTGTAGTTCCAGCTACTTATGAGGCTCAGGCAGGAGGATCACTTGAATCCAGGAGTTTGAGGTTACTGTGAGCTATGATACCACAACACTCTGCCCAAGGCCAGTGAGACTCTGTCTCAAAAAAAAAAAAAAAAAAAAATTAAAAAATATGTAAAAACTTGAATAGTCCTGTACGTATTAAAGAAATCAAATCTGTTAAAAATCTTTCCATAGTCAAAAGTTCAGGCTCATATGTCCTTCCTGATATGATTAATGTTGAAGGAACAAACAATTCTGGTTTTACATAAAATATTTAAGAGAATAGAAACTGAGAAAAGATTCAGTATTTATGACACCAGCATAATCCTGATACTAAACTCCAAAAGAATGATATGAGGAAGAAAATTCACAGGTCAGTATCACTCATGTCAATGTCCATGCAAAAATCTCACAGGACAGAGCAAACCTGATGCAGGAACGCACAGAACAGTGTCTGTTACACCGTGCCGCGTTGGGGCCCTGTCTCCAGTAAAGTGAGGCTGGAATGTCATCGTAATGTCAGTCAGCACAATTTACCATGTTAATATATTAGCAATATTTAAAGATAAAAAATAATTAATAGATTTAGAAAAATTTGTTTTACAAATATTTTTGACTTAAAAATAACTTTTTGTCAAATAGGAACAGAAAAACCTTGAACATATTAACAGGTATCTATAAATAATCCATACCACACTTAAATGACAACTTTTAAAAAGTTTTGCTTTTAACAATGGGAACAAAAGGAGGATGTTTACTTCACAACATGCTGAAGATTTTTGCTGCAGTACAGTAAGAAGGAAACGAAAGAAATGGTGTAAAGAATTAGGAGGTGGGTGGACTGCCCAAGCTCACAGGTTTGAGACCAGCCTGAGTAAGAGCGAGACCCCGTCTCTAAAAACTAGCCAGGCGTTGTGGTGGGTGCCTGCCTTTCCAGCTACTCAGGAGGCTGAGGTAGGACAACTGCTTGAGCCCAAGAGTTTAAGGTTACTGTGAGCTGTGACACCAAGGCACTCTACCCAGGGTGACAAAGTGAGACTGTGTCTCCAAAAAAAAAAAGAAGAATTAGAAGAAGAAATAAAGTGGTCATTATTTACTGATAATATGATGATATGAAAAGAAAATGTAATATGCTCTAGATTAATAGTTAAAATCAGTAAGATTTTTATCAAAACTTATGTATTCAATTATGTTACAGAAATAAAATTTACACTAGAAAAAAGAGATGAGTAATAGCTCTTTTAAAAAATATATGTATAATAGACCTACCATTCGATCCTATAATTCCTTTACTAGGTTTATACCCAGAAGACCAAAAGTCCCAATATAACAAAGACATCTGTACCAGAATGTTTATTGCAGCCTAATTCATAATTGCTAAGTCATGGAAGAAGCCCAAGTGCCCATCGACCCACGAATGGACTGGGAAATTGTGGTACATGTATACCATGGAATACTATGCAGCCAGAAAGATTTTGACTTTACCTCTTTCATGTTTACATGGATGGAACTGGAGCATATTCTTTTTAGCAAAGTATCTCAGGAATGGAAGAAAAAGTATCCAATGTACTCAGCCCTACTATGAAGCTAAATTATAGCTTTCACATGAAGGCTATAACCCAACTATATAGCACAAGACTGTGGTGAAAGGGCCAAGGAAGGGGAAGGGAAGGGGGAGGTTTGGGTGGAGGGAGGGTAATGGGTGGGGCCACATCTATGTTGCATCTTAAAATGGGTACCGGTGATTGCACTAATGTACACAGCTATGATTTAACAATAAAAAAAAAAAGAAAGAAAAGAACAAGTAATGCCATTTCATTGTGGGAAAGAGACTTGAACAGTAGCGTCTCTGAAGAAGATAGGCACATGGCCTACAGACACATGAAAAAATGCTCATCATCTTTAATCATTAGAGAATCATTGATTTGCAAATCAAAACCACTTTGAGATATCATCTAACTCCCGTATGACTAGCCTTTCATTAATACATTTACAAAAGCAAGGAGATAACATTTGTCTAAAAAAAAGAAAGGAAGGTATATATGTTTGTATAATATAAAATATACAAGACATATGTGTATATATATATATATATACATATATATATATATAATTTTTTTTTTTTTTGAGACAGAGTCTCACTATGTTGCCTGGGTAGATTGCTGTGGCGTCATAGCTCACAGCAACCTCCAACTCTTGGGTTTAAGCTATTCTCTTGCCTCAGCCTCCATTTTAACCAAATTAAAACCAAAACCAAAAATGTTTACAGTATTTTTTCCCCTAGATAATGGCCTTAAAGAAAAACTTTTTTAAATTATATTTTCCCCTGAAGACTCAGAATTTTAAAATTTTGAAAGCATTTAATTTTAAAATAAATCAAAATGAAGTTACACAAATACTACCAAAATAATGTTGATAGTCCTCAGGACTATTTTATATATAATTACAGAGATTTTGTCATTTTTCTTATAAAGTCAGATGCTTCATTTATAATTTTATGTGACCTAGGTACATTCATTAATAATTCTTGGTTTTAGCCACATGACATTTTCAAAAGATAGGTGCTATAAGATTAAACAGTACTCATTTAAATACATTGTGTCTATGCTTCTTCCTAACCCTTTATCCTTTTATACCCAGTTGAAAGAAACTCTTACAATGATGTCATAAATTGTAAAAGAAAATAGTTTTAAAAAGTGAGGTAAACAGCTGCTTTGTTAAGGGCGAGTGTGACAAAAGCAGAAGAAAACTAATGTCCAAGGGGAGAAATTTGGAAATATTGAAAATTTAAAGTTTTTTTTAAGTATTTATTTATTTTTTGTATTAAGTCATATACACATAGATCATGAATACATTTATGCATATATGGGGTACAATGTGTTGATTTTATACAATCTGACATGGTTACTTCAATCCAATCAACATAGCTTTCACTCATTTACTTGCTTATTGTGTTAAGACATTTATGTTCCACACTTGACAGATTTTACTTGTAACCTTGCAATATCCTCCATTGGTGTAGTCCCACTTTTACCCTCCTTCTATAAAATCTCCCCCCTCCCCTCCCTTCCCACTCCATTTCTCTCCTTCATGCTGGAGAGAAGTTGTGTTCTTTCATAAGAAAGTGTGAGTAAATATAAGTTGGTTTCATAGAAGTACTGAGTACATTGGATACTTTTTCCTCCATTCTAGAGATACTTTACTCAGGAGAGCATGTTCCAGGTCCCTCCATGTAAACATAAAAGAGGTAAAGGCTCCATCTTTGTTAAAGGCTGCATAGTATTCCATGGTATACATATACCACAATTTATTAATCCATTCATGGGTTGATGGGCACTTGGGCTTCTTCCAAGACTTGGCTATTATGAAAATTTAAAGTTTTAGGAGGTATGAAGCATACTAAAGTCCTAGATGGAATATTAGATTTGTTGCTCTAGTAAGTCTTGCACTCAAAAAACAAAGTTAACTTTCTTTCCTAGACTGTTACTAAACATTTATTTATATAAATGAATAAATTAAATAAATATACTATATACATTTTTAATTTTAAATATATATGAAGAGGTTGTAATCTTCCCATTTGTTAGAAGAATACAAACATCACACTTGTGTTGTAATGATCATATTTTTCAAAATTTCAGTTTTGATTGTATCTTTGACAGATACTTGTGAAATTAAATAATTTAAATTTAAAGTTCTTGGATTTTTAAATAATTCTGGGCCTTTTAAAGAAATGTGGGAATGTACCCTGATCACATGGCATGCAGCTACAACTTCTGAAATTTTTTTTTTTTTTCCTCTGTCAGTAATTAGGAAGACTGAATAGGACCAGAGCTAATAGTCTCTTGGATCAGGAGCCCTTCTCACAGAGCAGTAAACTAGTCTTTCTTGGAAAGCAGTAACCTATAACCAATCAATCTCTATTACATATGCACTATCTCTTAGGGAAAACATAATCTTGGTAAAATTTGCCTGTGAATATAAAAGTGAAAAACTTAACTTCCCCACTTTGGAACACTGACCTCATTTGTTTGAACTCTGCATTTTCCAAGTGACCATTCTCAAAATTTGTAATCAAATGAATTGCATACTTAATCATTTTTCTGAATCTCATTATTTAAATTTGATACATTTATTTTTGGTTTTGCTTTTCATTTTTATCATATATATACATATATGTATATATACATATCATATATATACAAACAAACAATATATATATATACATATATATATATATCTATATATATATATATATGTATATATATTGTTTGTTTGTTTGTTTTGTCCAGGGCCAGGTTTGAACCGGCCAACTTTGGAACATGGAGCCAGTGCCCTACTCATTTGAGTCATAGGCACTGCCCTAATTTTTATCTTTATAGAGATTTAGACTTTTATAACTTCCTTTTTTGATTGCCAATTTTTGTTGTTATTAGTTGCATTTCATTAGTTTGGTCTGTTGAAGTTTGTTTTAAGGCTTAATGTGGGATTTGTAAACTCATTCTGAGTGACTAAAAAAAGACTTACAGCAAAACATAAAATATATACATATATCCATTAATTCAACCTTATTAATTATTTTATTCAGACAAACTAAATTTTATTTCTATGATACACATAATATGCTATAAGTGAGTACTTCCATTTTATTTCTTTCAATTTTTCCTTGAAATATCTGAGTTGTTTTTTTTTTTTTTTTTTTTATTAAATAATAGCTTTGTAAATTAATGTTACCATTGGGCACCAAAAACAAGTTTAATATACCGTTTTTCACATTTTAATAACACAGGTTAACATAGCCTTCCTGGCATTTTCTTAGTTATTGTGTGAAGACATTTACATTCCACATTTACTAAGTTTCACATATACCCTTGTAAGATGCACCACAGGTGTAGTTCCACCAATCCCCCTCCCTCTGCTCACTTCTCCCCTCCCTTCCCTCCATTTCCCCCTTCCCCCTATTCTTAGGTTGTAACTGGGTTATAGCTTTCATGTGAAAGCCATAACTTAGCCCATCGATCCAGGATCGGATCAATAAATTGTGGTATATGTACACCATGGAATATTATGCAGCCTTAAAGAAAGATGGAGACTTTACCTCTTTCATGTTTACAAGAATGGAGCTGGAACATATCTGAGTTATTTATTTAAATTGATGTGAATTGTGATGCCATAGATGGGTCCAAGTTATATATTTTACCTGTATCATTTTACAGTAGCTATTTTTCATCATTTTTAATATTTTAGACCTAAATCACCTTAATTGACTTATCATATTCTAACAATCTTTTTCTTAACATAAATTAAACAAGTATTTTGTAAAATTAATTTTTAAATTAAAATAATTTTTTAATTTTGAAATTTCAAATACATAATTTACATATATTTTTTCTCTATTCAACAGAAAGTGTTTAATATCTGAGTCAATTTGGTCATTTTACTATATACAAATTTTTCTTTTATATTTATTTATAACATTTATATTTTGAATGAACTCTGCCTTTATTTCCTCTTTTACAATGTTTTTGACTGCATGGCTATTATTTTACCATATGATTTTTCCTTCAGTTGCTTTGTGGTATGCTCATGTTTGAATGAGCACTTTACTCCCTCTAATTTGAAAGATATAAATTTCTTTTAAAACTTCTAATAGTTGCTATTATGATGGGAATGTTTTAAACCACTAGTTTCTAATACAATAGTCAGAATGAGGTGCAGCAGGGACCCACTTAGGGGCCTCCTGGTGCATCCCAACCATGGAAATAAAGCAAAAGTCTTGGGTCCTTCCATGGTCAGTAGCTAACCTTGAAAAGTAAATGAGCAACCTGATAAAGAAAAATATGCTAAGGAGCAGTCTCCCAAGCACGCTGGAGTCACAAGGTGTTTTGGTTCCTTGTAAACACTAAAAGATAACATTCTGTGTTCTTGAGGTTTTTCAGAGAACCTCACCAGAGAGAAAATGCTGACTAGTATCACATCAATTTCAGATGAGGGGGAAGTAAGGGATAAACTCTAATCACTATTCTTCATTCTAAATTTCTTCCTGAGGAGCCTGGAGTGAGTCTCAAACACAGACAAAACTGATGTATAACGTACATGTATTGTTTGATGATTTTGTCTACAACTTCTGCTTTCCTGGAATGTACTCCACCTTTAGAAATGCTTACTTGTAAACCACTGGTGAATTTGGATCTTAAATATTAGCTGTCTATTCTCCTTCTTGGTGCCTTGCAATAAGAACATTTTTATTTTCTTTAAAATTCATTCATTTAACAATTGTCTATGTATTAATTGTACAAAAATGTTGCTATAATGTGACGTTTTCTTTAGATTTTACAATTTTACAACTCAGGATTTTTTTTTTTTATTTACTTGCTTATTTTTTATTTTTGTTGTTGTTGTTGAGACAGAGTCCCACACTATACCCTGAGCAGACTGCAATGGGGTCATAGCTCACTGCAACCTGAGACTCGGGCTGTGAGCATCCTCTTGCCTCAGCCTCCAGAAGCTTCTGGGAATACAGGTGGGAGCCACCATGCCTGGCCCTATACTCTTTTTAAATGTAATTCTGTGATGTCTTGAGTTTGTACTTGTTAAATAGTTCAATATTATTTCAAAAGTTATTGATCTGAGAATTAAATTACCTTTAAAAAATTATTAGAGCTGCTGTCTCTAACCTCAAGCTGTGGACTGGTACCTGTTTGTAGCCCCTTAGAAACGGGGCTGCACAGGAGGAGGTGAGTGGCTGGTGGGGTTCATCTTTATTTACAACCTCTCCCTATTGCCCTCATTACTGTCTGAGCTCTGCCTCCTATCATATCAGTGGCAGCATGAGATTCTCAAAGGAGTGTGAACCCTACTGTAAAATGTGCATGCAAGGGTACTAGGTTGCGCTGTTCCTTAAGAGACTCTATACCTGATAATCTGAGGTGGAGCTGAGGCAGTGATGCTGGCACTGAGATCATCTAGTTGCAAGTAAACAAGCTCACTGATTCTGCATTAGGGTGAGTTATATAATTATTTTATTATACATTACAATGTAATAATAATAGCAATAAAGTATATAATACATATAATGTGCTTGAATCATTCAAAACTACCCCCCCCCCCCAACCCCGGTCAGTGAAGAAAAAATTGCATGCCATGAAACTTATCCCTGGTGCCAAAAAGGTTAGGAACCGCTATATTAAAGTATTTATTTTTATTATATGCCTCAATTTTTCTTATTTTATAACTATTTTTATATATCTGATTATGTATTCTTATTTTTGTTTGTAACTCATAGAAAATATTGGGCTGTCCAATACTGGGAGTTGCAATTCTGTTTTGTCCACTTTATATAGAACTATCCCACATGTTCATTTTTATATCCACATAGCTATATTTTTTATATTTAGAAATTCAATGGCTTGTGAAAAGGAGAAAGCCATTGCCAAAAGAATTTCACAGGACGCAACTTGGTCTCCTTGTCACCAAAAGTCAGGTGGAACCCCTGTCTCTCTCCCAATTAATCAGCCATTTCTCCTTCTCTCTCAATTAGTTAGCCTCTTCTCCCTGTCTTTCCCCCAATTAGTTCGCCTCTTCTCCCTCTGCGACAGCAGTATCAATAGCTTGGTTTTCTTCACCAAGCCCCCATGCTAGTGAAGATGGGTAACTTTACTGACACTAACAGCTCCTCAAGTGGACAGCAGTTGTAAGCACACTTCTGGATGGAATTTACCCATATCAATTGCATCTGAATCTGCTCCTCTTCCCCCATTCTAACTAGCCACACTGGTTATAACTTCCCTGCTGTCTGCCACCCACACTTATCCAGTTCTTCTGACTCCAAGGAGTTAGTGATGCTCATATGGTATCACTGGAAGTTGCTTTTGCCATAGCAAAATGGCATGGATAAATCTAATAATACCTGTTGACAGCCCAGACTTTCTCCCAATTTCTTCTGATTTAGGATTGACCAGGTTTGCAAGTTATCATCTTATCAGTCTTCCCCATGGACTTTACCTCTGCATGTATGCAATTGCTGCCACTCCAAACTATCTTTTTCCTATCATAATTGTACAATGGCTTCCTAAAATAGCAGAAAGCTTATTGTTTAAATATTGCCCTCTTTTATTTGTTGGGTCATTTCAGTGGGCACTTGGAAGAGAAGAAAGGTAAATGTGGGACAAAATCTCCACTTTGCTCTGAAGGGATCTTCTATTTATATATATATATATAAACTCATAAACTTTCGCATAGAACTAATTATTTCTTCAAAATCCACATTAACATCATTTCTCATTTCAGCCCAGGAGGAAGAAGAAGGAGTAGAAAGGAAAAGAGACAAGAAAGAGAAGGAAAGATTTGAAATGATAGGAAAATAAAATTGAGCATGGAAGCACTAACCTTTACTTCAGAGCTGAGGACCTCCTGCAAAACCTGACTTCTTACACTATGTTGCCATCCTCTTGGCTAATCATCAACTCATGGATAAGTTGCACATCACGTATTTTATTGCCATGCACACACATAAACATTTTGTAAGTGACTTTACAAAATGTCATTCTTAAAAAGCTATCAACCTGAAAATCAGATCTCTTAAATGTCATTTTTAAAAATATATACTTAATAAGTTGAACTATTTTTAACTTAATGCCAATACATGTGAATTTGTTAAAAAAAGCAAGTGGAGGGTATAGTTATAGAGTTAGAGACGATTTGAATTTGAATAAATTTTAGGAATCACCCACCAGCCCCAGAGCCCTAAATGTGGATGCCCACAGGAGGTCCAACAGGGACACACTGTGTGAACAGGGACACACTGTGTGAACAGTCTTCAGATTTGGATCAGATCTCAATATGTCGGAGGGTCCAATCTGTGTTCAATTCACCCAGAGAAAAGTAATTATGATCCAACTGTCATTCAACAAATGACAAAACTGAGGTCTTGAGATGGGAGATTATAATGCAATTGCCAGTATTATTGTTACTCTATTAAACATCTAGGAGACAAAAATTGTCCTAGATATTATATATACATTGTTTTTAATTCTTACATTCACTCATGAAGGTAAATAATCTTATCTGCATATTTAAGATAAGGGAATTTCCGAATAAAAGAGAAATGCTGGACCCCTGAGGGAAAGAGAAATGGTAAGATAATATAATTTCATATTTTTGTTAAAAGGGGAGTAGAGAGTATTTCTGTGGTTCCTTCAATAGCTGGTCTCTATTTCTGAGCCTGGAAGGAAGAACACAGTATCCTCTAGTGTTAATCTCCTAAATCAATGCAATTAGTCTCACCCTGAGAAAAATTGCATTGTTTAAATTTATATAACTTAACACCAAAATCTATAAGTCCACTGAAGTTAAATTTTGATGTCTAAAGGTATTCTTGTAATCATCTTGCAGTGAAAAGGAAGATAAGCTTGGAGGTTCTCATATTGAAGCTAGACAGAAGAAAGTCTTTCTGACTACACAATCTGCTCAACGCAGACTATGTGAAGGAGATTGGAAATTCCTATTCATGAAAGTCTAGCTGGAATAGTTTAGAATATGGTCAACTATGAGACCTGAAATCCTATCAGATGCTGACTTAAAGAAACTGGAATTTTACAACCTTATGTAACAAGAAGTAGAGAGAGAAAGTAGGTCAAGAACAAGTTAATAGATTGAATTAACAATGTTAGAACTTCTAGTCAGCTTTTCTGTGACTTTCCCCTCAAGATTCTGAGCCAGCTTCTGGCTAGTAAGTCTCATCTTCTAAAAACAGGAGGTGAGTTGCATGTGTGTGTTGATGGATCTTAGATTTGTGTGTCTCCTTAGGTGTGAAGACAGTTTTCCAGAAACCCTCATAACACTTTGCATATATGCCTCATTGACGAGAGGTGTGTTTTATGCCCATACCAAGATAATCACTAGCCGAGGTTCTGGAATTCCTATGGGCAGTTCACTTTAATCAACATCCAATATATGGAACTGAAAAGAGGTACACAAAACACAGAAGGAAAGCCCGAGCAATCAGTATCTGAAAAGCCATTATTGTATCACCCTTTCTAAATGCAGAAGAGCAAAAAATGACCACTCAAAGATTTTAGAAATAAGTTTCATGGTTTCTATTAATTTATAATGCAGTTTCTTGTCCAAATTTATTAAAATTGATACATTTTTCATATTTCACCACATTAATTCTTATAAATATATACTTATAATTTTTTGTAATTAGTTTTCATTCTGAATTTTTTTTTTCTCATTGGGACTAAGATTGCTAGCACGCTATCTAAAATAGTCATAATTAAATGCAACTATAATTTTTATAGTTGAGATGACACACAACATCCTGGTTGGTAAAGCTCTCATTTAAGTAAATAATGAAATATTATTAATAAGCCTTTTTCACTCATTTCCTTTTCAGATAAAGCTTTCAATTCAGGGGCTGGACTCCACAGTCTCAGTTAAATTTAAAACCTCAGGACTGAAGAAGCCCAGTAATTTAGGAAAAAAAAAAAAAATCTGTGGATTTATTTTATTTCTACTGATTGAAATATATTAGTTTTTAGAGGAAATGTCTTTTGCTTCCAAATTATGTATATTGTGCAGCCTCTGTATGTATTTTCCAAGTGATGTAAATGAATTTGAATCAGCTCATTAGGTTCCAGACTGGTGCTGAACATAATGACTCATTCCTAAATTAATATTGTCTACCCTGAACTACTCCTGTCTAAATCACTTTAATCACTAGAAAGATTCATACTTTCCAAAAGGACGGCCACATTCAAATGAATTCTGCAACAGTTCATTAGATAATGATGTCATTTCTGGTCCCTGGGTCAGCAAATGTGTTCCTGCTTGGCTTTAAAAATGGACTGACTGTGAGCAGATGAACAGGTACTTTGTATGCATTTGACATTCATACATGCACAGAAGGGAGGCATTATGTTGGCATGAAATGTTTCAATTTGGGACATTGCTATGTTTCAGATTCAGCCTCATTTCTTTTTTTCTTTTCTTAGCTTAGCAGCTTTATAGGACACATGTTCCTGTCTTTCAGAAGCAGTTGATGTGTCAAATACTTTGTCATATCTCACTGAGTCTAGGCCATGAAAAAGAAGATTCTAGCTGTGCTGTAGCTGGGGCACAACGTAAAGCATACTTAGGAAGAGTTATATTAGATGCTAAAATGCGGTGTACTTGAATTAAGGCTACTCGCAGAAAACTCTGTAAGCAAAAGACAAGATCACAACCTCATGGGATAGCAGGTAGTCTCAGACTTCTCCCTTGAATTTTCAATGATAACAACAACAAAATGACCAAATGTGAATTGAATGGGTTTGACATCATAGCATACTGATGAGTTAACTTTGGAATCCCCTTGTCCAGTGATTCTAGAATGTGTATCCAGGAATAAATGTCAATTCTACATGAATCAACAGCAAAGAGTATCCTGCCCTATCCCAGGAGGTTCTCCTTCAGATGAGACCCAAAGGGACTAGCAACTTAGCTCACAGTGCCAGAAATAAGATAAGTGCATTAGGTAGCCTTAATAGTGAATTCACTAATTTACTAGTCTATTAATTCATTTTAAAACCTTTACAATGTGAAACTTCTGTTTAGTGCTTACTGTGAGCTATCATAATATAAAACTAAGATTTTAAAGATAGTATATACAATTTAATTTTTACAATAATTCTATAAAGTTAGTACTTTTTAACTCTGTTTTATAGATAAGGGAATTTAGAGATGTAAGATAAACCTGCCTAAATAGAAGGGGAAGAAATAGGTTTCCTTTAAGGAACCTTAAAATAGAAGGGGAATAAATGGGATTTGAAGTAGGTCTGTGTGACAATAAACCATCCTTATTCCTTTATTTTTCACTGTCTTTTATGCTAAACTGGAGTAGGTAGAGTGGAGGGGGCAAGAGATACAAAAATTATTACTTGTTCAGGGGAACCACTGAATTTTCCAGTTGCCTATTGCAATAGAACCAATGATTCAATAACCTAGTGGCATAAAACATCAATATCATTATACTATGAGACTCTGTGGGACAAAAATCTGGAAAAGACACATGGGGACAGGTCGTATCTGCTTCATAATGTCTTAAATGAGATCTCAAAGCCTGGAGGACTCAAAGCTTGAGGTGTCACTCAATGGTTAGGGACTAGAATCCATTTAGAAATGCCTTCATTACAAGTTTTATTATTGACCTGGAAATCTACTGAGAGCCCAGCTGGTATTCTCAGATGATAATTTTTCTTGTCTGAAAATCTCAGATGTGGCATCCACACATTGCCTTTCCATGTGGCCTGGGTTTCCTGATGATGACTCTGTTCCTCAAGGGAGCATTCCAGGAGAAGCAAGCAGACAATGAATTAGCTTTTTGTAACTTATTCTGTAAAGTCAAAATTTCACTTCTATTCTGGTCAGAAGTCTGCCTAGATTTGAGAAGAGACTACAGACACACCTCTCAATGGGAAAAAGGTCAAAGTTCTATTGAAGAGTATGAGGAATGGAGCTATTGTTAAGGCTGTCTTCATTAAATGAAATTTGTTACACCCTTTACTTTATTAAAATCCTATAGAGAAGGCACTAGCTCAGAGATCATTTATCAAATAACCAAGACTCCAGACATTTTCATAGGTTTAATGAAGACCCCATGTAAAACTCTAGAATGGAATAAACATGGTACCATTCTGCTGAGCTGATGGCTATTTTCCATTTGATCCTTTTCTTTCAATCAGGAACTTAATTTTATTCTATATATATTTCTGCATACAGCAAAATATAATAAGTGATCCTATGTCTCTTTAGACATAAAAGCTGACAGTTTTTCTTTATATTAAGTGGAAGAAATGGTTTGAGGCACAATATATAGAATAAGCTTGCAAAGGAAAGGCCCTAGCAAACGTGTGAAATATAAGTACTATTGGTGAGAACACACAGCACTAAAAACCTGAAAAATAGGTTCTGTTATGAACTTATTTTGTGACAACTTTCTATAATTTTTTTACAAAGTTTATAATTATATTAAGATGTGGAACATGGAGGTATTTCATTTCAGCTAATGCATTTTCCCCTCTTTTACGAGAGATTAAAATGGAGAAATCTCTTGCCAAACAGCCATCTCTCCAAAGTCATGCAGGCTATTTTTTTAAATAACCTGTCATCTAAAACAAGAATGACAAAGTAAAAAGCATCTATAAAGGTCAATAAAGGCATGTTATTAGAAGTAAGCAAAGTGATTGGCAAGAGGTAAGAGCTTCCTTTATACAAAAATTGTGGCAAGAAGGGATAAATGTAAATGAGATTTGCATGTATGTTTAAGGAAGGGGGAGAAGAGAGACAGGGAGAGAAAGAGAGAGATCACCTATAAATGGTGTGGATTCTGCTACAAGAGTATATAGATCATTGTTCTTCAGATATTTCGTGCTTGTGGAAAAATGACCCTAGTGTTTCCTAATGTATTAAAAGTTTTACAGAAGCTGAAAATGTAGATTTTAAGTATAAAATCATGCTAATTTTTAAATGTTGATGGCAAATTCACTTTACATAAAATGTTTTGTTGTCCTATAGTATAATACTTTGAATAATATTTTATTTCCCCTATTTCATCTTCTTTTAGAAGTATTACCACATTGCACTAGAAACCTCTATATCTGAGTCAGTAGCTTGATGATAAAATGTATTCAGGGTAGCAATATACAATTATTCAGTCCTACATCACTGAGAACAAACAAAATTTGGCACCCAGGGGTAGCAAATCATGTGAGGTAAATCTTCAATTCTTCACAGATCTGAACAGGATCAAAACATTTATTCAATTGGGCTAATTGCATTAAAATAAGTCATTGTGGAATATAATGTATAGACATGTGCAATTGTAAAAAGATAAAAAAAAAAAAAAGACTTGTACATGCTGATATGTTAAATTCTTCCTCTTGCTTCCCTACTTCCAGATACTTTTACAGAGACAAGTACTATTTACATTTACAAGTGTGCATTTCAATTTCTTATATGCCTTTATCTACATGTATGTATAACATAATGTAGGTATCACATACATGTAGTTGTCACATACATGGGGTCTGACAAGTTCACAAACTTGCCACCATGCACTTACTTGGCGGCACTGTTGAAACAACTCAGTAGAATTTCATTACCTTGGCATATCAGTGTCTCACAGCTGTGTTTGTGTTGACATGTGAGTGTCTTGCTGAGTAGCATTCATTATTGTTAGGTGTTTTGGTGTGCTGTCATGAGAATGTTAGAATTTGAATCAGAGGCACAAACAAACATTAAATTTCTTGTTAAACTTGGCAATAATGGAAGTAAAATCAGGGACATGATAGTCCATGTTTATGGGGATAATGCCATGAAGAAAATGGCAGTGTACAAATAAAGGGATTAAATGTTTTTCTGAGGGAAGAAAAAAGGTCACTGATAAAGAGAGGTCAGGGAGGTCAGTTACAAGCAGAACTGACAAAAACATTGCAAAAATTTGTGAATTTGGTGTCAAAATCATCAGCTGACTGTGTGAAAACATAGCAGACTAAGCAAACATTGAAAGAGAAATACTTAGGAGAATCTTAATTGAAAATCCTCACATGAGACAGGTGTGTGCAAAAATGGTCCTTATGGAACTTAGTGGTGAACAAAAGCAAGAGTCAAAATTTTCCAAGACATTTTGGAGAGTCAAAATGATATTTTTGGCCATGATATTTCACTGATGGTGAAACATGGGTGAACCAATACGACCCTGAAACAAAGTGTCAAAGTGCACAGTGGAAGTTAGCCAATTCTCTATGACCAAAACATTTCCATTAGTCGAAATCAAGAGTCGAAATGATGTTGTTAACCTTGTTTGAAATCAGAAGGATTATTCATCATTAACTTGTACTAACTGAACAAATAGTTAATCAAGTTTACTATTTGCAAGTGCTGAAAAGGCCTCATGGAAAAGTTAGATGAAAACAACCAGAACTTGGGGCCAACTCAAGGCTCTTGCATCACGACCATCCACCAGCTCACATGTCACTGTCTGTGAAGGAGCTTTTAGCCAGTAAAAAAATAACTGTATTGGAATACCCACCTTACTCACTTGACCTGATCTACAATGGCTTTTTCCTTTATTTCCAATAGTGGAAATACTGAAAGGAAGACATTTTGATGACATTTATGCCATCAAGAGTAACACAATGAAAGCTCTTTGGCACTACTGTGAAAGGAATAGAGTCCTTGACTGTTTGCTCAGCTTGGTTGTTGTTGGTATATATAAAGGCTACGGATTTGTGGGTGTTGATTTTGTAGCCTGAGACATTGCTGTATTCCTTAATCACTTCTAAAAGTTTTGTAGTAGAATCCCTAGAGAAATGAATAAGCTTGACACAAAGTCTGTGTCAAGGATGGAGGAACTCTGGGAGGAGCCCTCCTAGTCTGTATTTATTATCACCAAGCAGGAAAAGTAGTTAAAAGTTCCTTATCAGACATCAGCACTAAAAAGGGGGAATTTGAAAAGTGTCAGACAGAATGTCTCCAATTTGTTTTTGCAAAATCTCAGACCTTAAGCAAGACCTCTGCCTCTAGCCTCAAGAGACCTGTGGAATGCAGAGAATCTTTACCATACCCATTAGGCCTGGTATTGCCACACCTCACATAGACATTCTCCCTTAGAAGCCAGTTTTCTTATCTCCTACACGTACACAACTCACATGCCATTCTCATGATTCTCCAGGTCTCTCAAACAGGGAGTGAGTCTTATGGTAAAAATCAGGGTTTAGTTTCCCCTACAGAGTATGATGCCAAAGTGGATAGGTAGGAAGAAAGAGAAAGACAAGGAAAGGTTGGCAATTTTTTTTTTTTTTAAACTAAGTGACTTCTGAAAGATAAAGTAAAACCTCAATTTAAAAAGATGTCAATAAGGGCCAATACATTTGCCTTTGTCAAATTAATACTTTTATTCTTAAGTTAACACTAAACTCAATGAGAAAGTAAATGCATTTTCATTCAAGGGTTCCAATTACATAAAAGAAAGAGAAAGCAAAGTTGGGCAGAAGAGTCAAACAGAAAAGTTAAATTGGACAAGTCTAAAGAACTGTCTATGAGCAGGGAAAACCAATTCCATTGGCTTTTATACTTATAAAAACAAACAAAAAACTCAGGTTGGAGGGAGTAGACTCTATTGTATATGAAATGAGAATTATTCACACACATTGCTATTTAGGATAAAGAGAGCAGATGCATTTTACACATGAAATATTTGAAAAACAATGAACTTACTTGCTTTTCCCTTTGTATACTGTAGCATAAGATCCTTCCCCTAGCTTTTCCAGTTTTTCATATGAGTCAGCTTTTCCAAATTTCGGACTTGTTGGCTAAAAGTAGAGCAGAGGGTAAACAAAACATATTGTATCAAAGTCATTAACAATAAATATCCTGATTTTGCTGAGAATGTACAGATTCTTTGTAACACAATTTTTCCTGATATACTTATTTTTTAAAACAACATAATAGCACAGGGTACAAAACTCAAAAAAAATACAAATAAACACAATGTAGAAATAAATCTACCCATAATCTAACTAGAGAACCACTCTTAGGATTTTGACATCTCTTTCTTCTAGCACTACCTATAGGCTGATAATTGCTTTTTTGCATAAATGGAATTATACAATACACCCTGTTTTGTAACCTACTTTTTTTTACTTGCTTAATATATTATGAACACTTCCATGATATTATATAATCTTCTAAATTAAGAGCTGATAAACCATGACTGGTGAAGTCCAGCCCACCACCTGGTTTATGTAAATCTCAAGAGCTTGGAATGGTTTTTCCTTTTTTTTAATGGGGGGGGGGGAGGCAATCTAAAGAAGAATAAAATTCTATAATATGTGAAAATTACATAAAAATCAAACTTTAGTGTCCATAAAATTTTACTAGAAAACAGTCATGCTCTCATTGGCTCATTGTCTTATGGCTTTCCTGCCACAAGTTACAGTCACAACACGATATACCTGATACATCTTTCAGGAATCCTCAACATTTTTGCTATATATTGACACTCAGTTTTGTTTTCCATTTCTGGTTCTGATTTATTATTTTTGTAAAATATGTTTTTAGTCACTGTGATATTTTAGATGGGACAGAGATAATAATATAGCTGATATAGTCAATAAAGCTGAAAATAATTACCATCTACTCCTGTTTTAAATCATAATTATGTAATATTCAATCATAAAGGTATTACTGCAATACCTTTTAGTGATGCTGCAAACAAATAATGAAAGATATATCATTCAGATATCAATAATTAATACAAACAAAATGGAACTCTTAGGTATATATAAAACAATCCTTAAGGTTTAGCTGCCACAAAATAACTCTTCCTTAAGACAGGGATTTGATCAAGGTTAAAAGCTTTTTCACAGCTAAGGGTACCACAAACAGAGCAAACAATCCTCAGAAAGGGAGGATATTTTTGCATGTTATGAATCTGACAAAGACCTGATAAATAGAATCTACAGAGACATCAAATTAAACCATAAGGAAAAAGCAAATAATCCCCTCTATAAGTAGGCAAGAGACTTGAATAGAAACTTCTAGAAAGATGACAAATGGCCAACAAACACATGAAAAAAAAAACTCCTTTTTAATCATCAGAGAAAAGCAAATCAAAACCACTTGGAGATATCACCTAACTCCAGTAAGATTAGCCCATATCACAAAGTCCCAAAACTGCAGATGCTGGTATGGATGTGAAGAGAAGGGAACACGCTTACACTGCTGGTGGGATTGCAAACTAATCCAGCCTTTTTGGAAAGAAATATTGAGAATCTTTAAAGAGCTAAAAGTATACCTTACTTTTGATCCTGCAATTTCATTAGTAGGTATCTACTTGAAAGAACTAAAATCATTTTGCCACAAAGACATTTCCACCAGAATGTTTACTGCAGCTCAACTTATAATTGCCAAGCAATGGAAGCAACCCAAATGCCCATCAACCCATAAATAGATCAACAAACTGTGGTATATGTATACCATGGAATACTATTCAGCCATGAAAAAACATGGACATTTTACATTTACCTGGATGGAGCTGAAACACATTCTTCTGTTAAAGTATCACAAGAATGGAAAAATAAATATCCAATGTACTCAAGACTAATGAGAAACCAATATATAAATAATTACATGCTCCTATGAACAATAAAACACAAATATAGTCTAGTACAGGGGCAGGGAAGCTGCAAGGGGGAAGGAGGGAGGAGGGAGGAGGGAGGACAGCTGTCAGAGGAGGAGGGTATGTGCACATTGTGAGGGTATATAATATGTCCCCTGGGTGAGGGGGCTCTTTTATAACTGGACGTATACCCTGGACATGAGAACAATGTAATCTAAAAATCTGTACCTTCATAATAATTTGAAATAAATTTAAAAGTAAATAAAGTCAATGTGAACAATTGGGGCAGAAGAGGGCAAACTCTCAATCTTTTCTGATGATATAATCTTATACTTAGAAAAACAAGAGATTCAACTATAAGACTCCTGGAAGTGATCAAGAAATACAGCAATGTCTCAGGGTATAAAATCAGTACCCATGAATCAGTAGCCTTTGTATACACCAATAACAATCAAGTTGAAAAGCAAATCAAGGACACAATACACTTCACAATAATTTCAAAGAAAATCAAATACTTAGGAATATACCTAACAAAGAAGGTGAAGTACCTCTTCAAAGAGAATTATGAAACCCTAAGAAAAAAAATAGCAGAAGATTTTAACAAATGGAAGAACATATCATGCTCATGGCTAAGAAGAATCAACATTGTTATTGATGTTTGGGTGTCTATACTACCCAAAGCAAGCTACAGATTCAATGCAATCCCCATTAAAATATCAACATCATATTTTCAAGAACTGGAAAAAACAGTTCTTCATTTCATATGAAACCAGAAAAAACGCTATATAGCCAAGGCAATTCTTAGTAATAAAAACAAAGTTAGAGGCATCACTCTACTAGACTTCAAGTTATATACAAGTCCACAGTGATCAAAATAGCATGGTATTGGCACAAAAAAATAGAGACATAAACATATGGAACAGAATACAAAACCAAGAGATGAAAAAAATCTATTTATTGCCCTCTAATCATTGATAAATCAAACTTCTGGGGAAAAGAAGTCCTATTCAACAAATGGTACTGGGAGAACTGGCTAACTGTATGTAAAAGACTGAAACTGGAGCTGCACCTTTAACCATTTACAAAAGTCAAATCAAATGGATAAAAGATCTAAATCTACAGCATGAAACAATAAAAATCCTGGAAGAAAGCCTAGTGAAAACTCTTACTAATGTTGGCCTGGGGGAAGATTTTATGAAGAAGGCTTCATTGGCAATCACAACAACAACAAAAATTAACAAATTAAATTAAAAATTAATAAATTAAACTGAAAAGCTTCTGCACAGTTAAGGACACAACAATTAAAGCAATAGAGAACCTTCTGGGAAAAAAATACTTACAAGTTACAAATCTGACAAAGGGTTGGTAACTAAAATCTATAGAGAACTCAAATTAATCAACAAAAAAGAGCAAACAATCACATCTGTCTCTGGTCAAGAGACATGAACATGTCTGAAGAAGACAGACAAATGGCTAACAAACACACGAAAAAAATGCTCATTATCCGTAATCATTAGAGAAATGCATATCAAAACCACCTTGAGATATCACCTAACCACAGCGAGAATAGCCCATATCACAAAGTCCCAAAGTTACAAATGCTGGTGCAGATGTGGAGAGAAGGGAACACTTACACCCTGATGGTGGGACTGTAAACTAATACAGACTCTTTGGAAAGAAGTATGGAGAAGCCTCAAAGATCTCAAAATAGATCTTCCATTTCATCCAAAATCCCACTACTAGGCATCTACCAAGTAGAAAAACAAAACAAACAATAACAAAAAAAAACTGCCTACAACAAATTTTATATCCTAACAGAATAGTTTCATAAATGAAGGAAAAATAAAGTCTTTCTTAGACAGGCAAATTCTGGGGGAATTCATCACCCTGAGACGGGCCCTACACAAAATAGTCAAAAGAGTTCTATACTTGGAAACAAAAGGTCAATATTCACCACCATAAAAACACATAAAAGTATAAAACTCACAGGTCTTATAAAACAATTACAAGAGGGAAGAAGAGGAAAAACAAAACATAACACAACATAACTCTGCCAACCCACAAAAATAAACATAGATTAAAGAAAAAAAAATCTACACAGCAACTATTACTAGATAATAATTAACAATGACAGAAACAAAACCTCACAAGTTAATATTAACTTCACACATAAATGGATAAAATGGTCCACTTAAAAAATATGGGTCAACAGCACAGATTAAAAAAACATAAACCAACCACATGCTGCTCACAAGAAACACATATTAATGATAAGGACACTTACAGACTAAAGGTAAAACAGAGGAACTAATGCTATTCCACACAAATGAGCATGAAAAGCAAGCAGGAGTAGCTATACTTACAACAGATAAAACTGACTAATTCAAAACCCATTGAAAAGAAGACAAAGAAAGTCTTTCTATAATGATCCATCATATCCTCATGTTGATTTTATCAACATGAGGTTATAATCCTCCTAAATATATATGCAGCTAACACTGTACCGCCCAGTTTTATAAAACAAATATTAATAGGCCCGAACAAGAAATAGACAACAGTACAATAGTAGTGGGAGACTGCAACTCCCCACTCACAGCATCAGACAGATCTTTAAGACAGAAAGTTAAGCAAAAGAAACACTAGAGTTAAACTGGACATTAGACCAAATAAACATAATAGGAATGTTCCACCCAGTTCCACAACTGTAGAGCACGCATTCTTCTCATCAGCACATGGAACATTCTCTAAGATAAACCATATGATAGGCAACAAAGCACGTCTCAATCAATTTTCAAAAACCAAAATCATATCAAGTACCTTTTGAGACTGCAGTGAAATAAAACTAGAAATCAGTATCAAGATAAATTATTTTTTTTTTTTTAGGAACAAAAATATCTAATATTTTATTTAAGAGTTTTTTGGACATCCAGATATAAATTCTACTGCCTTTTCTAGTTAGGAAGCAAATATTGTGTGCAAGGTGTCTTTTGCTTACTTGTATATAAATTTAAAGGGAGCTCTGGTTCTGAGTTAACACAGTGTGGGACAAAAACACCTGATGCTGGACTGTGAGTTGCAGAGCAAAATAAATGAATTCAGCAGAGGCAGAAGGTTGGAGCTGGATGTGACCATAACATCACGAGTTCTCAGAATTTACAGATACTGGGCGAGGTCATTGGACTGTCCATTGGAATAAAGGTCCTGGATAATTTTCACTATTTTAATGAATAAAACAACACCAATTAATATCTAGACAACCAAATAACAAAGGTGTTAAGATACATAATAGAAAACATTTGGTCAATTGGAAACACCTTCCACATGGAGATTGATAGTTAAGAAAAAAAGAATTTAGAGGAGTTACCTACTAATCTGTGCCATAACCTTGGAATTTTCCATATATTTCCAGGTATCATGAACACTTTTTTTTCCCTCTTATTTTTTTTTTTTTAACACCTCTCTTTCCCTAAGGGAAATCCCAGAATCTTATTGACATATGCTTTTCTTTCTTTTTTTTTTTTTTTATTATAAATCATAGCTGTGTACATTAATGTGATCATGGGGCACCATACACTTGGTTCATAGATCTTTTGACACATTTTCATCACACTGGTTAACATAGCCTTCCTGGCATTTTCCCCGTTATTTTGCTAAGACATTTACATTCCACATTTGCCAAGTTTTACATATACCCTTGTAAGATGCACCACAGGTGTAATCCCATCCATCCACTTTCCTTTACCCACCTCCCCCCTCCCTCCCCACCCTTTCCCTTTTCCCCCTATTCTTAGATTGTAACTGGGTAATAGCTTTCATGTGAAGGTCCTAAATTAGTTTCAAAGTAGGGGTGAGTACATTGGGTACTTTTTCTTCCATTCTTGAGAGACTTTATTAAGAAGAATATGTTCCAGCTCCATCCATGTAAACATGAAAGAGGTAAAGTCTCCATCTTTCTTTAAGGCTGCATAGTATTCCATGGTGTACATATACCACAGTTTATTAATCCATTCATGGATAGATGGGGATTTGGGCTTTTTCCATGATTTAGCAATTGTGAATAGGGCTGCAATAAACATTCTGGTACAAATATCTTCATTATGATTTGATTTTTGGTCTTCTGGGTATATGCCCACTAGAGGAATTACAAGATTAAATGGCAGGTCTATTTTTAGATCTCTAAGTGTTCTCCATAT
>CAUYPK010146296.1:0-14406 GCA_963574355.1 Loris lydekkerianus | reverse complement strand
TTGTTTAGGATATTGCATCCTCATTTATAAGTAAAATATGTTTGTAATTTCCCTTTATAATAATATATTTTTTCCAATTTTAATATCAGGTATATTCAGTAGAAGTAGAATGAATTTGAAGTATTTCTTCTTTTCTATTGTCTATAAGATTTGGCATGATCTGTTTTTTGAAATTATCTTTTATTTTTATTTATAAATATTAGTTATCTATTTTTTGAGTCTTTGGAAAATAATAAAATAAGTAAATAAAGAGAATTGCTTGAGTCTAAGAGTTTGAGGTTGCTGTGAACTATGATGCCACTGCACTTTACCAAGGGCAACAAAGTGAGACTCTGTCCCTAAAAAACTAAATAAATAAATAAATATATGTATTATATATAATATATATAATTCTAAACAACAGGAATAGCAGATATAAGGAATAGTCACCATCTCCTTTGCTAAGATAATGTATGAAAACATACACTTCTTTTCTGGTTTTTTTTTGTTTGTTTGTTTGTTTGTTTTCAGATTATGCAGTACATATGATTTGGTTACATAGTTCGTGTTTTTTGTAAAGTTAAAGTCTGAGTTATAAGTATGTCTTTCACCCAGGAACTGTGCAATATACTTGTGCAATGTAACCATAACTGTTAGGTAGGAATTTACCTCTCCCCTCTCCTCTTCTCCCCCATTCCCTGAATGGTGCTGGGAGAACAGGTCAGCCACATGTAAAACCCTGGAATATAACCCATACCTCTTGTCACTCCAAAAAATTAACTCACAATGAATAAAAACTTAAATCTAAAAAAGAAAAGAAAAGAAAAATTAATAAAGAAAAGGAAAAATGCAAAAGAAGATCAAAAGGGTGTTGAAACCATCTGAATTGTAAAGCTTTTCCTACTCTGGCAATCCATCAAGCTATGCAAAACCAATGCTATCTCATATAACTTTTTAAAATATTTCAGCTTTAATAATACTTTCAAATTCACTAAGCCAAAAAATGGGAAATTTTTAATGTTATTATCACAATACTGTTAATACTACTGTAATATTAATTTACTTAGTAGGATTTAACAGTTTTTTTTTTACTTATTTTTGTTCAGACACAGCTCACTCTGTCATGCCTAGCTCGTAGCAATCTCAAAGTCTAAGGCTCAAGCAATCCTCTTTGTGTAGCTTCCCAAGTAGCTGGGATTACAGCTGTGCACCATCATGCTTGGTTAATTTTTCCATTTTTAGTAGAGATGGGGTCTTGCTCTTGGTCAAGCTGGTCTTTAACTCCTCAGCTTAGACTATCCCATAGCTTTGGCCTCCCAGAGTGCTAGGATTATAGGTGTAATCCACCACGACCAGTCCACTTTTTATTTTTTTACAGATAGGATTTTGCTCTATCCCCAAGCTAGAGTGTAGTCATCTGATCATAGCTCACTGCAACCTTGAACTCTTGGGCTCAAGCAATCCTCCTGTCTCAGTCTTGGGAGTAACTAAGACTATAGGAGCAGGCCCCAACACTTAACTATTTTTTACTTTTTGTAGAGAAAGGGTCTTACTCTGTTTCCCTGGCTGGTCTCCTATTCCTAGACTCTGGAGATCCTCACGCCTCTGCCCCCCAAAGTGCTATAATTATAGGCATGAGCCTGAGCCACGGTGCCTGGTCTCGTAATACTTTTCAAATTTAAAAAATACCAAGTTGAATATTAAATAGCATGTTATTTGGTTTTCACTCTAGGCATTCTCTTCTTTACACATACCGTATATACTCGAGTATATACGGTAACTATGAAAGGCTCTCCACTTTGCCCCTGACAAAGAGGTTCAAGTGCCAGGGAAATATTTCAAAAACCCAAAGCTTTGGTGGCAGGTTTCACAATCACAGGGGTTGGATACATTCCTCCCTATAACCTACTTCTGAGTCATTGGTATATCTCTAAAGACTTTGCATATTTTCCAATTTTACTTATTTATCTTTGTTTCTCCACATTGTGCCCTTTTGATTGGGGAACTTCTAGGAAGGGATTAGTTTTATTGTTTAAAAAAAGCTGTTAATTCTCTTTTAATAGCATAGTTCATTTCTTGAACAGCCGCAACTTTAGTACTTTATGCATAACAGGGTAGTTATGAACTTAAAAATAGATTACCATATATACTCGAGTATAAGCCAAGTTTTTCCGGCACAAATTTTGTGCCGAGTTCGGGTTTTTTGGCACAAATTTTGTGCCGTAAAAACTCAGCTTATACTTGAGTATAAACAGTATGTTAAAGTGTACATGTTAATCAGTTGTTGCAACTACAACCTATTTTCTCATATGCTCAACATTGTGAAGGATGACTAAAATACCTGAACAGCATTCAAAAATCAGCTAAATTCACAATAAAGCTCACACTACAAAAGATGCCTATAAGATAGAAAATGGTGTCCAGAGAGCTCAATACTTGTCAAAACAGCATTTTCCTCTATGGAGCTGCCTGGTGGGAGAAAGTGGAAGCTTCTGTGTTGGTGTTTCCCTAGACACTCACACTGGAGATAAGGAAGGGAATAAGTGCACTAGTTTCACAGAGGAGAACATGGGCAAAAGGATGGAAGCATGACAGGGAAGAACAGTTAATCCTAATTACAGATATATCTATAAAGACTAATTACAGGTATAATTTCATGGCCAAAATTAAGTGGCCACAGAGAAATAGTACAACCTAGTAGGTAAGAACATGGATTCTGAAGCCAAAAAATCTGGGTTCAAATTCTGCCACTTGTGGCAACACACTTAAGCTCTATGAGCTTCAGCTTCCTGATCTGTAAAAGGAGTAAGGAATGCTTCTCACAGAATTTGCTGTGAGGATTAATAAGTTAATACAGTTTTGCCCTCAAACAACCTTACATATATATTTTTTCCACCAAAAAAGTGTTCCAAAGGACCAACTGCAAGACTTAGGAATGCATGGATTTTGGTATACGCAGGGTCCTAGAAGCAATTGCTCATGTATCCCAACAGATGCCTGTATATGAAAAGTGCTTAGAACAGTTACCTTGCCTAGTATTGGATTTGTAGTTATTAATTAGAACTACAAATTTAGTTATTAATTATAACAACTATTTGGTCTTTGAAAACCAAAAATGACTATACTTTTTGCTCCATGACAAACATAGGAGATCAGAAACATCCAGATTACCCTTTGCTCTTTCTGGAGCACAATGCTCTGAACTACTTTCCTGTGATTATTTGTACTGAAATTAATATTCCATTTTTTTCACTATCCATTGAAAAGAGAAGTCACTATATCATGCCTTGAGATTTATTTTTTATTTTTTTGTCCTATAGTTGTAATCTGGCAAAATCATAAGTCCCTAACGAATTAGTAAAACTGATTGATTTGGGGAAGATGGCTGACTACAAGCAGCTTTCACCAGAAGCTCATGCCCAAAGGGAGAGATATTGGACTAAAGTGGATAGAAGCAAATGTGAGGAGCTCTGCACTAAGAGGACTGTGTGAAGTACACAACACCCAGTCTGAATCAAGCAGCAGAAACAAGAAATGGAAGAAAAACAAGTACAAGCCAGCTCCCAGAGGGGAGACCCCACCCTGCAAATGGGAGGTCCACGGTGGGTAACCAGCCTACCAATGAACAGGGTTCAAAAGTCTGCTGATCTTATCCCACAGGAGAGCATTTGCTAAGACCCAGTTCTCTATCATTATTGAGGTCCCACCACTGAGCCTAGGCCCCATTCTATCTGGCAAAAAAGACTAAATATACTTCCTGCAATCCTGAGCACCCAGATCGCCCTTTCCCCACCCTAGTTTTCAAGAAGGACCGCTCCCTGAAAGAGTGCTTGTCAAGCTCACTAAGCTCGGGAATTCTGCCGTCAGCCAAACTGAAGTGTGAGAATAGTAACATGGTAGTCTAAACTTTGGCAGGGAGAGAGTGAACAATCCATCTCCAGCTCCTCAGGCATTCACAGGCAGATCTTTTCTCTGCCCTCCAGGACAACTTCTGAGTGCCACTGGAAAGTTGGGGCCAGTGCTTAAATGACTTTGACTTTTGTGTGAACTATGGACCTGTTCCCCCTGCCAGGCACAGCTCTCTGAGATGTATGGATGGACAGGCTAGGATCTAAGTGAGTTTGAACTGAACTTTGGACCTCTAGCCTCTGCCAGGCAAGGCTCTCTGAGCTTGTTTGGGTGGGTGGGGCTGGGATTTAAGTGACTTTGGATCTCAGTTGGGTGGGGGTGTAGGGTTTAAGTGACTTTGGACTGAACTTTGGATTAGTACTCTTCACCAGGTGGAGGCTCTTTGAGCTGAATTAGGTAGGCAGAGCCTGATGCCTAAGTGACTCTTATCTGAACTATAGACCTGTGCCCACCACTGGGCAACAGCCCCCTACCTTGACTGGACAGGCAGTGCCTGGTGCCTGAGCAACTTTGTCTGAGCTTTGGGCCTACAATGTCCACAGAGCTGTTCTGGATTGGCTGGATGGTGTCTGGCACATAAACATCTCTCCTGAATTCTGGACCAGTGCTATCAGATGGGAAGCCTTGTAAGCTTGATTTAGTGGGTGGAACCAGTGCTGGCAGAGTGACTTTGGAACTCTGGGCCAGGACTGTCTATGGATTCTTGTCACCCTGGAGACAGTGTCAGGGGCTTCAGATTCACCACTTGTCTGCCTTTGTAAATGCAGCAGTGGCACTGCAACACTGAGGAGTGGACTCATCAGGGTCAACCAATCATTTCAACTTAAAAAGTATAATTAACATATTTTAAAAAAGGAAGTACTTAAAAATACCTATGAGGAGGAATCAGCAGAAGAACTCCAGCAACATGAAAAATCAAAGCAAATCAATACCTCCTGGAGACATCAAAGAAAATACAGAAATAGAAAATGTCAGAAATAGAATTTAGAATATGGATGGCAAATAAGATAATTGGAATGGAGGAAAATATGGAAACAGAGAACCAAAAAAGTTTAGAAGTTGTCTCAAGAAATCAATAAATTCAAAGACAGTCCTCAAGTATATGGACATAATAAAGAAAGATATAGCAGATCTTAAGCAATTGAAAAAGATATTTGAGGAACATCAAAATATAGTACAGTCCCTCAGAAATAGAGTTGATCAGTGTAAAGAACAATCAGAGATAAAGGAGACAAGACTTTTGAACTCTCCCAACAGTCCAAGAAGGAGAAAAATGAAGAAAAAGGACAGACTATTCCCTGAGAAAGTTATGGGATCATTCTAAGAAATCAAACATTTGAATTGTAGGGATGCCTGGAGGAGAAAAGGATGATCCCAAAGGCACAAATTCCCTGCTCCAAGACATTATGGTGGAGAATTTCCCAAGTATATCAAGAGGCACAAAAATTCAGATATAGTTTCAGAAACCCAGCATGACTCAGTCCATCTCCTAGACACATTTGTAATTAGTTTTTCCAATGTTTATATGAAGGAGAAACTTCTGCAAGCAGCCAGGCATAAGAAAAGTATTACTTACAAAGGGGAAACCATAAGGATGACTACAGATCTTTCAGGTGAAACTTTCCAAGCCAGAAAAGGATGGTCAAACTTCACCCTTCTTAAACAAAACAATTTCCAGTCTAGGATCCTATACCCAGCTAAACTCAGTTTCATTTGTGATGGAGAAATCAAACACTTTACTGACACCGACATGCTGAGGAAATTTGTCATGTCTCAACCAGTTCTACAGGAAATACTCAGAGCCATTCTTCTGAACAATCAACAGGAGTGTACACCATCAAAGTAAACCAACCCAGAAATTTAAAAATGAAGCCTAGCTTCCACAATGGTGGGAGGCATAAAATTAACATCTGTACTTCTGAAAAACAGGATGACCACATCTATCAATTCTCTCAATTAATGTGAATGGTTTGAACTCTCCTTTAAAGAGGCATAGGCTGTCTGCCTGGATACAAAAACTCAGGCAAGATATCTGCTGTCTTCAAGAAACTCACCTTACCTCAAAGGATAAAATAAGACTTGGGGTGAAGGGATGGGCAAGGGTGTTGCAGGCAAATGAAAAGCAGAAAAAAAGCTGGGGTTTCAATCTTATATCCAGGTACATTTGAATTCAAAACATCAAAAATAATGAAAGACAAAAATGGATTCTACATACTAGTCAAGGGAAACACACAACATGAAGATATTTCAATAGTTAACATCTATGCACATTATAAGAATGTTCTTTGATATATAAAACAAACCCTAACTGATTGATCGATATGGCATCTTCCCATACTATAATAGTTGGAGATCTTAACACCCCATTGGCAGGCCTGGCCAGATCCTCCAAGCATAAACTAAGCAAATAAACAATGGACTTAAACAAGACCCAAGAACAAATGGACTAAACATTTATAGAACACTTATTCTAACAAAACCAAATATACATTCTTCTCATCAGCTCACAGATCATCTTCGAAAAATGATTATATCTTAGGTCACAGGCTAACCTCAACAAATTCGAAAAAATAGAATTTATCCCCTGTATCTTATCAAACTACCATGGAATAAAAGTTGAATTCAACTGCAAAAGAAATCTTCATATTCAAATAAAATAATGGAAATTAACCTTATGCTCAGTGATAACTGGGTCATAAACGAGATCAAGAAGGAAATCATTAGATTTGCAGAACAAGAAAATAGGCTTAGATGGAACATACCTTGAGCTGAAAGAGGCTATTTACAACAAACCCATAGCCAATATCATATTGAATGGAGTAAAACTCAAAGCATTTCCACTCAAATCTGGAATTAGTCAATGATGTCCACTGTCTCCATTGCTATTTAACATAGTGCTGGAAGTCCTAGCCATAGCAATAACACAAGAAAAGATCAAATGAATCCAAATGGGGGAAGAGGAGGTCAAACTCTCCCTCTTTGCAGATGATATGTTCTTGTACCTGGATACCCCACGTATTCAACTACAAAGCTCTTAGAAGTGATCAAGGAATACGCATCTCAGAACACAAAATCAATACTCACAAATCAGTCGCCTTTGCACATACCAAAAAGAGTCAAGCCAAATATACAATCAAAGACTTTATTCATTTTGCAGTAACGTCAAAGCAGATGAAATACCTGGGAATATATTTAAGAAAAGATGTAAAAGATCTCTATAAAGAGAATTATGAAACTTTGAGGAAGGAAATAGCAGAAGATGTCAACAAATGAAAGTACATACGACACTCATGGGTGTGAAGAATCAACATTGTTAAAACATCCATACTAGGGTATGATTCCAGGTATTGATCCATTTCCTCCACAATGTCAAATTTCTGGGCATAGAGTTTCTTGTAGTACTCAAGAGATCATCTCTTGTATGACTGGGGCATCTGCTATTATTTCTTCTTTATCATTTCTGATTGAGGTTATTAGAGATTTTATTTTTCAGTTACTAGATAATCTGGCCAAAGGTTTATTAACTTTGTTTATAGATTTGAAAAACCAACTTTTCGTTTTGTAAATTTCCTAAATGATTCTTTTGTTTTTAATTTCATTAATCTCTAATTTAATTTTGTTTTTTGTTTTTTTTTCTTTTTTTATTAAATTATAACTGTGTACATTGATATGATTATGGGGCATCATACACTAGCTTCATAGACCGTTTGACACATTTTCATACCACTGGTTAACATAGCCTTTCTGGCATTTTCTTAGTTCTTGTGCTAAGACATTTACATTCCACATTTACTAAGTTTCACATATACCCTTGTGAGATGCACCGCAGGTGTAATCCCACCAATCCCCCTCCCTCTACTCACCTCCCCCCTCCCTCCCCTCCCTTTCCCCCTTCCCGCTATTCTTAGGTTGTAACTGGGTTATAGCTTTCATGTGAAAGCCCTAAATTAGTTTCATAGTAGGGCTGAGTACATTAGGTACTTTTTAATCCATTCTTGAGATACTTTACTAAGAAGAATATGTTCCAGCTCCTAATTTAATTTTGGTTATTTCTTTTCTTCTGCTGCATTTGGGATTAGATTGTTATTCTTTTTCCAGTATCATAAGGTGGTTCATGAGTTTGTTGATATACTGGTTTTTCGTTTGTTTGTTTTTTGTAGTTTTGCTGGGTCTGGGTTTGAACTGACCATCTCCGGCATATGTGGCCAGAGCCCTACTCCTTTGAGCCAGAGGCAACCCCCATCATTGATATTTTAAATTCCCTTTCTGTTAAATACATTCAATCTTCATACATGGAGTCTTCTGCAAGTAGCTGCCCCATGTCCCCCCTCTGTTTTGGTTTTTCATATTGCCAGAATTTTTCTGTATTTTCCTCCTCATGTTTTCCTTGTAATTGTTCACCTCCTTGTCTGCCTTTTTCTTCTTGCTTCCTCCTTTGTTTCAAATTAGCTTGTATCAGAGTTATGCCAAAAAGAAGAGGAGCATAAAGTATAAGGAGGGAGAAACACATGGAATAGAATTTAAAAGGAAAAAGAGAGAAAGAGAAAAAGAAGAAAAAAAGCAAACGTTTATGAAAGAAAGGGACTGAAGAATGGGAGAGAATGGGGACAGGAAGAGAGAATGAGAGTGATAGAAGAAATGGTATTGATTGGCACAGTGTTAGGCCATTCCTCCAATGCAAGGATTCTGAGGGGTTTGGCTGGGAGAGTTCCTCAAACCCTGGAGCTCATTACCAGCATGAGCATTGTCAAACCATTACTTGTGACCAAATATACAGGGGTCCTTCCTCTTGATAAAATTAAATATGGAAGTTAAGAGTAGAATGAACCAAACAAATTGGCAAAAACACAGTACAACCCAACAAAATTTAAAAAGCTCAAATAGCCAAAAATTGCAGGAACCTCAACAATGGCAGAAAAAGAAAAAGAAAAAGAAATGTAGAAAGTATCAAATAATAATACTAAAAATAAAAAAAAAAACTGAAAAAAATTATATATAGTGGAAGGGATTAACTTTAATAGGAATATAGTTTCATGTCATAAGTTCAAATCTTTTATCCAGTGAGAATCAATTTTTGTTAATGGTGAAAGGTGTGGGTCCAGTTTTAGTCTTCTACAAGTTGCCAGCCAATTCACCCAGCACCATTTGTTAAATAGGGAATCTTTCCCCAAATTTAAGTTTTTGATAAGCTTATCAAAGATCAAATGATGAAAAGTGGCTGAGTTCATCTCTTGGTTCTCTATTCTGTTTCATACATCTACCTCTCTATTTTTGTGTCAGCACCATATTGTTTTGATCACTATAGATTTCAGTAGCCTGAAGTCTGGTAGCATGATTCCTCTTGATTTGTTTTTATTTGTGAATAATTTCTTAGCTGTTCCAGTTTTTGTCTGATTCCATGTAAAATGAAGTACTATTTTTTCCAGATCTTTAAAGTATGACAGTGCTACTTTAATAGGAATTACATTAAATTTGTATATTGGTTTGGGTAGCATGGACATTTTAACAATGTTGATTTTTACCAGCCATGAGCACGTTATGTTTTTCCATTTGTTAACATCTTCAACTATTTCTTTGCTCAGAGTTTCGTTGTTGTTTTTATAGAGACCTTCCACATAATTTGTGTAAATTCCAAAATATGTCATCTTCTTTGGCACTACTGTAAAAGGAATAGAGTCCTTGACTTTTTTCAGCTTGACTATTGTTGGTAGATAGAAAAGCTACTAATTTGTGAATATTAATTTTGTATCCTGAGACATTGCTGTACTTCTTGATAACTTCTAAGAGTTTTGAATAAATTGGCCTGGGAGAATATTTTATGAGGAGGATCCCCCAGACAACTGAAGCAACAGCAAAAATACATCACTGGGATCTGATCAAATTAAAGTGCTTCTGCACAGCCAAGCAAAGCAAGCAGACAGCCCTCAGAATAGGAGCAGATATTTGCAGGTTATGTTTCTGACAAAGGTTTGATAACCACAATCTACAGGGAACTCAAACCTCAATATAAAAAGAACAAGTGATCCCATTTTATTGTGGGCAAGAGACTTAAACAGAAGCTTCTCTGAAGAAGACAGGCGCATGGCCCACAGACACATGAAAAAATGGTCATCATCTTTCATCACCAGAGAAATGCAAATCAAAAACACTTTGAGATATCCTCTAACTTCAGGAAAAGTAGCCCACAAAACAAAATCCCAAAACTACAAATGTTGGCATGGATATGGAAAAAAGGGAACATTGCTGCACTGTTATTGGGAATGCACGGTAATACATTCCTTTTGGAAAGAAGTTTGGAGAATACTTACGGAACTAAAAGTAAACCTGCCATTCTATCCTGCAATTCCTCTACTAGGTGCATATCCAGAAGAACAAAAATCACTTTATAACAAAGATGCACAAGATTGTTCATTGCAGCTGAATTCATAATTGCCAAGTCATGGAAGCAGCCCACGTGCCCATTGACCCCATGAATGAATTAATAAACTGTGGTATATGTATAACATGGAATGTTATGCAGCCTTAAAAAATGATGGAGACTTTACCCCTTTTATGTTTACATGGATGGAGATGGAACATATTCTTCTTAATAAAGTATCTCAAGAATGAAAGAAAACATATCCAATGTACTCAGTACTATTATGAAACTAATATATGATCACCCACACTGTTCATATGAAAGATAAAACACAACTATCATCCAGGATGAAGAGGGAAAGGAGGGGGAAGGGACAAGAGAATGTGAGTGGAGGGAGAGTAATTGGTGGGACATCACCGAAGGTATATATTGCAATGGTACATGTCAAATGTATTAAAAGTAGAGTACATATGTCTTAACACAGTAATTGAGGTAAAGGCTATGTAAAGGCTATGTTAACCAGTTTGATGTAAGCCTTTCAAATTGCATATAAAATCAGCACATTGTACCACATAAATGCATTAATGTATACAGTTATGATTTAATTTAAAAAAAAAAAAAAAAAACAGGAATATGTTGCAGTATGTCACCAGAACACCAGGTGATTCTGTAATTTTTTTAGTAGATGAAGAAAACAGCTGGCAACATTTATGGTCCTTATTCCTTAATTGCCTTTGGTGATCACTTGTTTCCTGAGCATTCAGACATGGTGGGGTTGGGATCTTAAAACTCTCCAGAATCCTTCAGTGGCACATCTTACAGTGCCCCCTGACAATGGTTCTCATCGGGTGCAAATCCTTCAACCTGTCTGAACGGTGGAGTTCTGATCCCCCAGGTGGAATTAAGATAGATATGCTTTAGGTCCCTGTTTAGAACTTTTTTCTATCTTCCCACAATGGCAGCCCCCTGGAAAACCCCTAGCAGCTGAGACCTTCCTAGTATGGATTACTTGCCAGCAACCAATCTGATGGCAAATGTGCTCCAACCAGTATTCAAATCTGGTTCCTGTATATTCTTGAAGTCTGCCCACTCTTCCAAGCTTTCACCTCAACTCAGAGCTTCACCCCAACACCAGAAACTCTGAAAGGCATCCTCCCATCCTGGTCCTCCATGGGGGAGTGGCCAACTGATCCTGGTGAGTCACAATCACTTTCCTAATTTGTTAGATCTCTACCACTCCGTTTCACACACTGTATCCAGCTCACCACCTGGTCACTGTGCTCCTTGAGCTATGACTCTGAGCAAGGTCATTGTGTCAGGTATGGCTGAGTTTTCTCTTTTTCCCTAGTCATACTAGGAGAGCATACCTGAAGTATCCTTCTGGTCTGCCATCTTGCTTCACTTCTTACTATGTTCTCCAGGGTAATTCTCAATCTTGTGATGGTTTGTAATCTTTTGTACATGTTGTTGAACTTTGGCTCTCAAATATTTTGCTAAGGATTTTTGCATCTTTATGTGCAAGGAATACTTGTTGGTTATTTGTTTTCCTTTTTAATGATATATTCTCTGGCTTTCCTATCAGGATATTACCATCTCCTCTAATTACCTGGGAATGTTGTAGAGTGAGATGTACTTTTCTCACTTCTACACTGCTGCTTCCTATGAGAATTTGTAGAGTATTAGTATTATTTCTTCAAATATTTGGTAAAATTCACCAGTAAAACCTGGCTTTTCTTTGTGAAAAGATATTTGCTTACTCAATCTTTGTACTTATTATATACGTATTCAGGTTTTCTATTCCTGTTTGAGTCAGTTTGTTATTAGTGACTTTCTAAAAATTTGTCCATTTTACATCAGTTGTTGAATCCTTTGACATAAAGTTGTTCAAAATATTTCCTTACATTTTAATTTTTAAGGTGTCAGTGGTGATCTATCTTCTATTTCTAAGTTTTGTGATCTGTTTTCTTTCACGCGAAGGGTTTGTCTATCTAAGGTTTTGTCAAATTTGTTAATGTATAACAAATTACCTTTCGAATATATTTTTCTGATTGGTTAGATTCTTCATTGAAATTTTTCTTGGGCTAGTTAGCAGTATAAACTTCCTTCTATGTATTGTGGTAGTCGTAGTCCATGCATTTTGACATGTTGTATTTCTTTTTCATTCCGATTAATATACTTTTTCATTCCCTTGTAAATTTTTCCTTTAATAATTTTTCTTTGAGTTATAAGTTTTTTAGAAAAATTACTCTCCAAATATTTATAGATTTCTGAAATTTCCTTTTATTTCTAGTTTAAGCACATTGTAGTTGGTAAACATATTTTGCACAATTTCAATCCATTTAAGTTTACTAATAATTTTGTATAGCCCTGCATATATCTTATCTTGGGTTCTATTTGTGCTTGAAAAGATTGACTATTGTGCTGTTATCTGGAGTGTTCTTTAGATGGCTGTTAGGCTGTTATGGCTGGTAGGCTGGTTGGTAGTGTTATGTCTTTCACATTCTTGTTTACCTCCTATTTAGTTGTGTTCATTATTGAAAATGAAGTATTAAAGGGGCCAACTGTTATTCAATTGTCTACTTTTCTCTTCAATTTTGACACTTTAGTTTTGTACATGTTGCATACATATTTTGGTGTTCTGTTAGTTGCATACATATTTATCATTGTTATTTTTACCCATTGAGTTTTTTTCTAGTGAAAGTTTTTGTCTTTAGGTTCTTTTTGTCTGATAGTCCTATAGCTGTCCTTTGGCTACTATTTTGGTATCATCTTTTTCCATCCTTTTGTTCTGAACTTATTTGTATTTTTGTATTTAATGTGAATCTTTTTTACATGGCATATAGTTGAGTCATGTTCATTTTTTTAATAATCCGCACTGTTAATTTTTGCCCTTTGATTATAGTGTCTAATTCATATACATTTATATTTAATATAATTACAGATCAGGAACAATTTAAGTCTACTATCTGTTTTCTGTATGTCTTGTTTCCTTTTTTTGATCCACCATTTTCCATTACTGCCACCTTGTTTGTTTGTTTGTTTGTTTGTTTGTTTTTTAAGAATTACAGTTCCTGTTTCTGTTACTATATTGTTGAGATACTTTCTTAGTGGTTACCTTGAGGGTTACATCTTTTATGTTAAGGTGCTAATTTAAAATGATTCAGTTCAGGTTAATCCTGACATAACCTGAAAAGTATATAGAAGTTTGTTCCCATGTAGCTTCATTTCCCTTTATGCTATTTTCGCCTTACAAATTGCAGCTCTAAACATTATAAGCATATTAACAACGTTCTGTAATTTTTACTTAATTGCCTTTTAAATAGGAGGAAAAACATTATAAAAAAAAATAGTGATACTGTTGGGCAGCACCTGTGGCTCAAAGGAGTAGGGAACTGGCCCCATATGCCAGAGGTGGTGGGTTCAACTCCAACCCCAGCCCCAGCCCAAAACTGCAAATAAATATATATATATACACACACACACACATATATTAGTGATATATATATTAATGATGCTGTCTTTTGTGTTTACCTCTGTAATTGCCTTTACTGGTATTCTTTATTTCTTTATGTGAATTTGAGTTATTTAGTTGCATTTCATTTCAGATGGAAGTAATCACATTAGTATTTGTTATACAGTAAATCTACTAATGACAAATGCTCTCATTTTCTTCATCTGGGAATATCTAAATTTTCGTTTTGAAAGATAATTTTCCTAGACATGTAACTCTTGGTTGACAAAGTGTTCAAAGAAAAAGACAATGTCACCTTACTTGCCTAATGGCCTTTTATGGTTTCTAATGAGAAGGCAACCGGTCAAAAAAAAAAAAAAAAAAGATTGCCCTGTAATGGACAAGTCGTGTTTTTTACCTTATTGCTTTCAATATTCTGTCTTTTAACAGTTTCTAATGGCATATGTAAGTAAATTCTTTTGGGTCATCCTATTTGAAATTCATTGAACTTCCTGGATGCATAGTTTTTCATGTAACATGGCAAGTTTTAGCTAACATTTCTTTATTATTATTATTAAATTATAGCTGTGTACATTAATGCGATCATGGGGCACCATACACTGGTTTTATAGACCGTTTGACACATTTTCATCACACTGGTTAACATAGCCTTCCTGGCATTTTCTTTCTTTCTTTCTTTCTTTTTTTT
>CAUYPK010146292.1:0-12246 GCA_963574355.1 Loris lydekkerianus | reverse complement strand
CTCCCTCAGATACAACAGTTAATGAACTTAATAATTGAGCTCTTGAAAGAGCAGCATTTAGTTGACCATGGCTAATACATGTACAGGTTTCAACAGTACATGTATTAGCCATGGATAAATATACAGAAAAATCTGATAGTATGAAGTATTTCCATACAGATAGTATAAAAGGCATGTGCTGTGAGAAGAATGTCCATGTTCCCTGTGGCCTGTGGTCACCACTGTTAACATTTCCTGTGTTATGTGTTGTCTGTAACACAGGAAAATGCTTATGGATTTATTTGTATCTCAAATTTATGCTTATGGATTATTTGTATCTCAAATTTATATTTGCTTAGTCCACTCGTTTCTGTTTGTTCCTATTCTGTGTATAGCCATGTGCTGCATAATAACATTTTGGTAAAAAATAAACTAAATATGTGATGGTCTCATAAGATTATAATACCATATTTTTACTGTACCCTTCCTATGTTTAGATATACTAAACAACAGGCTACTATACTCAGTAACATGCCATTAGAAATTATTTTCCAACTGTATAGCCTATATTGCTTGTATATGTTCCAGTGGTATAGCCTGCATTGCCTTATAGGCTGTACCACATAGCCTGGAGTGCAGTAGGCTATACCATCTAGGCTCACATAAATACATTGACGTTCGCACAGCGATGAAATCATGGAAGGATGCATTGCTCAGAATGTATACCCATCCTTAAGTGAGGCATGATTGTACTCTGTTCATCTTTGTCATCAGAGACTTTTTCAGACTTGCATTTCTATTTTATTTATTCTGTTATTACATTAGCATTTTTCCCCAGAGAGTCTCAGCATTTTTATATGCCATTTAGGTTTTCTTTTCTTTTTTTTTTTTTTTTCTTTTTGGCCTACTAAGCCTTTGATTAAGTAAATAATACTCAGAAATGTATATGACCATGATTCTTGGAGTCACATCAATTGGTCAGTGTTTATGTTTATAAATTAATAGCCATAGTTTTCACGTGTTTGTTGGGTACTTGCCTATTTATTGGCAGGAGTGATTGTGTGAAACTCATACCAGCATATGAGGACAATTGATGCTAGTACATGGTGGGGGAATGGAGGAGCAGAGAGAGGAAAGGAGGGAGGGGTGGGGGGTGTCACACCTCTTAGAAGCAGGACACAATTGTAAGAGGGACTTTACCTAACAAATGCAGGCAGTCTAACCTGGTTCTTTGTACCCTCAGTAATTCCCCAACAATAAATAAGGGAAGGGAAGGGGAGGGGAGGAGAGGGGTGGTGAGAGGAGGGGAGGAAAGGAAAAGGAAGGGAAAAGGAAAGAAAGTCATACCAGGTAGAATTCATGTAGGATACAGTGGAAAATAAGTCAGACACATGTCTTGTCCCAAAACTTTCACACACATAGGTATGCCTAATAAGAGTGATTTATTTTAAAAGAATATATTGTTCATGGGCAGAGCCTGGACTATAGATAAACTGCAGAGATTGATTATACCCATTGGAGGAGGCAGAAAGCACCAGAGAACCCAAGTTAGAAAAGGGCTTTCTTCTGAAGGTTAGAATGACAGCCTGCTCTTTGGGCAGTTCCAGAGGTGATTTCTGGGGGATTCAAAGCTATAAATAATGCTAGGGTTTTTATTCAAGTCAGGAAGTCAGGGAAAGGAGGAAAACATGCACCTTACATTTGGTTTTGGTATCGTGTGTGTGTGTGTGTGTGTGTGTGTGTGTGTGTAAGTGAGAGAGAGAGAATGTAAGAGTGAGAAGGTATGTGGGGGAGTGACTGTGTGTGTGTGAAGGGGGAGGGCACCTTGATTATCACATAGTATTATATTTATGGCATTGCACCTTGACTGGATATCTAGAGAACAGTGAAGGTTTTTAAAACCCCTTTAATACAAGCATCTTTATGAAGGGGAGGTAGTAATCTTCACTATAACTAATTCCTTTATTCATTCAGCAAATATTTACTGAATATCTACTATCAGACATTTTTACTGAATTTGATACTTAAAGTGAACTACGTATTGAGCCACTTTTAAAACTATAAAAAAAGTTCAGATTCTCCAGGTATGTCACATGACTTGGAGCTTCTGCTAAGTATTTTCTTCTTTTAAACCTGACCATAATTCAGATATTTTATGGAGTCTTTTTCTTCTTGAGTTTTGAAAAATTATAGCAATGCCAGTGTGACTAGTATCAGACAGTCTTATATTTGAATACAAGTAGTTTTTACCACAGGTTCTATGTACTATTGCGCACACAAAAGGTGCTAAACAAGTATTTGTTGAGTGAATAAATGAGAAGAGGAAAAATATGTTCACTACTACCAGATTGCAAAGAAAAACTGGGTGCAAGGAAAGAAAATACAGGCAGAACCAGGTGAGAAGACTTTTGACCTAGAAATGTTAAAAATAACTATTCAGTATGCGATAATGAAGAACTTCTGAAGATGGATACATAGTGGTGATGATACATAACAATATGACTTTACTTAAAGTCCATGACCATACACTTAAAAATGCTTAAAATGGTAACTTTTATGCTATGTGTATTTTACTACAAGAAAAAAATTTTTTTGAGACAGAGTCTCATTCTGTCACTCTGGATTGATAGAGTGCCCTGGTGTCACCATAGCTCACAGCAAACTCCTGGCCTCAAGAGATCTTCTCGCCTTGGCCTCTAAAGTAGCTAGGACTACAGACATGCGCCACCATGCCTAGCTAATTTTATCTATTTTTAGTAGAGATAGGGTCTCACTCTTGCTCAGGTTATTCTCAAACTGGTGATTTCAAGCAATCCACCCACCTTCACCTCCCAGAGTGCTAGGATTACAGGCATGAGCCACCATGCCTGGCCAGGAAAAAATTTGTTTTAAATAGCTACTTAGCCAAATGTGACTACAGACTTTCATGAGAAGACACTGTGGCTATGGTGAGAAAGTCTGACCTTGTAAAATATTATGATATGTGGTAAAGGAAAAAACTTCAAAATAAGCAAACGAAAAAGTGAAAAAAATATGTAGACTACATAGAAAATAATTCCTATGTTAGGAGTAGATTAAAGGGGGATTGGGTTAAAATAATATTGAAATAACGAATACGTATAAACTATTTTTATCTATATAAAAAACTACCAAGGGGGAGAAATTAAAATGATGAGGTATAGCATAACCTACAAAAAATGAACAGCTAGATTTCTGAAAAGAGCTGCAGAGTTTAATTATGCTTTAGGGCAGTATCCTGCTCAGCTTCTCAGAATCAAATGCCTTCAGGCACCACGAGAATTTCAAGCAGAAGTGACATTACTACACGGAACTCGAATTATGGTCTCAAATCCATCACGCACATATGTCTTTCATGATTTCTTCACAACCACTCTTTCAGTGAAAGCATCTACTGCTCTAGGTTGAAAATGCAAAATGAATTTGTATTTGTCAAAATTTCTTTCATTTACCTCAAAGGTCACAATGTACTAATTGACATAATAAAACTTATACTGCAAGCTTCTAGAAGTAGAAACATGACTCGCATGGCGCCTTAAACGAACAAGTAGAGAAAAAGAATGTCTGATATAGGTATTCAGTAAATATGTCTGATAGTAGGTATTCAGTAAATATTTTCTTGTAGTAAAATATACATAGCATAAAATTTATCATTTTAAGCATTTTTAAGTGGACATATTTCTCCTCATTTATTCACTCAACAAATACTCGTTTAGCACCTTTTGTGTGCGCAATAGTGCATAGAACCTGTGTAAAACCTACTTGTTATAGTATTCAAATACAAGACTGTCTAATACCAGCCACATTGGCATTGCTATAATTTTTCAAAACTCAGGAAGAAAAAGACTCCATAAAATATTTGAATTATGGTCAGGTTTAAAAGAAGAAAATACTTAGCAGAAGCTCCAAGTCATGTGACATACCTGAAGAATCTGGACTTTTTTTGTAGTTATAAAAGTGGCTCAATACTTAGTTCACTTTAAGTATCAAAGAGGCATGTATATCACCTATGTCTATATAAATGTTACCTCCCTTTTAAATCAGATAAATCTGGCTCTAGAGCATTTGAATTGTATCTATTAGAGCATTATCTATCCTAAGCAGCAAGCTTTCTATTAGTTTTAGGTATATATTAAGATTTCAGTGTTTGAAGTATCTGGAATTGCCCTCAACATAGATAACAATAGCCTCTGTGGGATTTTGTGCTAATTGTATAATTGCAATGTTTAGCAGCCCATCTGAAATGAAAACTTAATTGCAAAACTTGTTATAATTGAGGTAAACCTGGGTACAGAAAAAATAATTGATTTGGATCTTCTTTTATTGATTTGATCAATAATTAGTCAATCATTAAGACAGAGTCTTGCTTTGTTGCCTATGCCAGAGTGTAATGGTGTCATCATAGCTCACTGCAACTTCAAACTCATGGGCTCAAGCAATTTTTCTGCCTCAGTCTCCTGAGTAGATGGAACTACAGGCATGTGCGACAATGCCCAGATTTTTTTTTCTATTTTTTAGAGATGAGGTCTTGCTATGTTGCTCAGACAGGTCTTGAACTCCTGGCCTAAAGTGATTTCCTCCTGCCTCAACCTCCCCCAATGCTAGGATTATAGGCATAAGCCACCATGCCTGGCATGTCTGTGTCTTCTCAATGCCTGCTCTGAGGCACCAAGACCTGTATCCATTCCGTAGGGGATCAGGGAGGTGACTGGTTGTCATCTCCATCTAGAAATTTGGTAAACATTTAGTGGTATGTTGCTAAGCATGAATTTAGCCTTTTCAAAATTTGAAAATATAAATATAATTCTGAGTTTAACAATGAAACTGTTTAGATTTTTCAGTCTAACCTGGAGATGTGACCCAAACCAGCTAAAAATATAACTCAAAACATAAGGAAAAGTTTGGGGAGTAGATGCAAGACAAAGGTGCTTATTTTTGCTTTAACTGTAGTTGCTGCTGCTTGCTGCTTTTAGTCCATGTTCAGGGCCTCTGTTGTGTTTCCTCATCCCACATTGCTCTCCTCTGTTGCCATGGGTTTCCTAAGCTGTCATTGTGGTTTTCCAGAATCCACTGTTGGGTTGCTTTGAGGTATTTTAGGGATTGCCCAGTAAGAATGCCTGTATCCCCCTCCAACCAAAAAAGTGAGGAACAGTGCATTTTAAAAACAATCTGAGTTTTTATATTGGTGTTTCTTTCTTTTTGTTCTTTAAAAAGAATTGTTAAGGAACCATGGTGCTTGTTATTATGAAGTAAAAAGGACTGTTCTTTTTATAGATAATTTTGTTTTCTTGGCACTTCTGTTGTAACTGCAGACTTTATAAGTAACTCAATAAATAATTATTATATTAATTGCTATTGTTACAAAGATTCTTATGTAAACATATCAAGACATAGTCGATTGTAGGATTGTTTAATAGAAATATAATATAGCCAAATGTGTTATTTATTTATTTAGAGATAGGTTTTGCTCTGTAGCCTGGGCTAGAGTACAGTGGCATAATCTTAGCTCACTGTAACCTCGAACTCCTGGGTTCAAGCTGTCCTCCCACCTCAGTCTCTACGGAGCTGGGGCTATAGTTGTGTGCCACCACACAAAGCTAATTTTTTAAACATGAAATAAGTTTTTTAGAAAGAGGTTCTTGCTATATTGCTCATATGGATCTTGAACTCTTTGCCTAAAGGGATCCTCCTGCCTCTGCCTTCCAAAGCTCTGGAATAACAAATGCATTTGTATTCTTTTTCCCTTATCAGATGATTACCAAGGAAAAATAATAACAGGTATTAACTTTTTCCTGTCTAGTGCACTGACCAAAGAGTGGGTGTCCAGGAGATCTAAGGAGTTGTGGTAGTCTGTTCTCTGAGGAAATAGTTCATTGTTTTTAAAATGATAAATTATTATGTAAAGGAAAGACATCCTTGTCCATTTTTATTACATAGACCATGATTAGTATAGTTACCACTCGAGAAAGAATTGTGATTTGAAGCCTGTTCTTTCCTTGACAACAATCCAATTTAAGGAATTGGATGTAAACTTTCTATCGGGAGATCTAACATATTAGGGTCATTTAACTTTATTACAATTTTACATACATCCTAATTTGAAACAAAAAGGACTTACTATCCCACACTATTAAAATAGCTTTAAAACTTGAGAATGAAGGCATGAGTAGAGATTTTAAGTAAGTGATTTATTTTTTCTTCAACACAGTAGGAGATTTTATTGTAAGGTATTAGGGAGTGGATTTACTAGTGCAATTTATACCCAAAGATAATTATTTATTTGCAATTATAACCCAAAGAAGAGATTTTTTATTAGCTGTAATTATGAAATAAATGAATATAATACATTTGGTTACTCACATTAATTTTTTTCTGCCTTTTTTGACCTAGTGTAGGAACTTCTCTTTGTAAGGAGTATTTTCTTTTTTTTTCTTTTTTTTCTTTTTTTTGAGACAGAGTCTCACTATGTCACCCTCGGTAGAGGGCTGTGGCGTCACAGCTCACAGCAACTTCCAACTCTAGGGCTTAAGCCATTCTCTTGCCTCAGCCTCCCAGGTAGCTGGGACTATAGGTGCCTACCACAGTGCCCCGCTATTTTTTGGTTGGAATTGTCATTGTTGTTTAGCAGGCCTGGGCTGGACTCGAACCCGCCAGCCTCAGTGTATGTGGCTAAGCCCTACTCACTGAGCTGTGGATGCTGAGCCTGTAAGGACTGTTTTCTATGTCTTGGTGATAGATAGGGATTGTGAGTTATGTTTCTAAAGTGGGTTAGGGTATTCTATAATTTGTCTCCAAACTTCAGCCTTGAATTCCTGGGCTCAAGTGGGATCTTCCACCTCAGCCTCCTCAGTAGCTAGGACTATAGATATGCACCACTACACTTGAGCTAATTAAAAACATTTTTTTGTAGGCATGGGGTCTCACTATGTTGTTGCCTAGCCTGGTGGTGAACTCTTGGCCTCAAGTGATCCTCCTGCTTTGTCTTCCCAAAGTGCTGGGATTACAAGGGGAACTGTAGCACTCAGCTGATGGTTACCTTTTGATTGAGCCATTTGTGTGGATTGCCTTTAGCAAGTGCATAAAAAGATTCTAAAGAATTAACATAGTAGGGCCGTGCCTGTGGCTCAGTGAGTAGGGCGCTGGCCACATGCGCCAAAGCTGGTGGGTTCTAGCCTGCCCGGGCCTGCTAAACAACAATGACAACTGCAACCAAAAAATAGCTGGGCATTGTGGTGGGCACCTGTAGTACCAGCTACTTTGGGAGGCTGAGGCAAGAGAATCACCTAAGCCCAAGAGTTTGAGGTTGCTGTGAGCTATGATGCTGTCTCTTAAAAAAAAAAAGAAAAGAAAGAATTAACATAGTAATACAATTGATAAAACCATGCATTTGTAAAATGTTTCTATTCATTCTTAGCTTTCTGGGCTGTAAAAAGCATATAAATATTTTTAAATGAAAGCCCTTTCACAACGTTTTCTTTATAGTGTGTTGAGGTAACTAAGAGATTTCTATATCTATTTGTATGACTAGTGTTGGCAAAAATAATTCTGTATGTATATCACTTTATAATAAAAAAAATTCCTTGGCCCTGCGTGGTGGCTCATGCCTGTAATCCTAGCACTCTGGGAGGCTGAGGCAGGAGGATTGCTCAAGCTCAGGAGTTTGAGATCATTCTGAGCAAGAGTGAGACCTTGTACCTACTAAAAATAGAAAAATTAGCCAGGTGTCATGTTGTATGCCTTGTAGTCTCAGCTACTTGAGAGGCTGAGGCAGGAGGATCACTTGAGCCCAGGAGTTTGAGTTGCTGTGAGCTGTGATTAGGCCACTGCACTCACCAGGACAACAGAGTGAGACTCTGCCTCAAAAAAAAAAAAAAAAAAAAAAAGTCCTGTTCATGTTTTATTATCTCAGAGGAGAACCATGGAGGTTAAATGACATGCTGAGGACACAGCACTATTTAGTAACAAGTTCAGGTTTAAATCCAGAGCTGTTTCATGAAACAGCTAGCCCTAGCCCTAGCTGTTCATGAAACAGCTCTGGATTTAACAGCTCTTCCCATCAAAATGGCTTTGAATGGGCAGAATAATCCACAGGAAATATAGGATGTGCTTTATACCTAAGAAGATGCAGGTGTTAATGAAATTGAGAGATCATCTTCCTCTAATGTTGTATTGATGATAAATGTGTAACTAGCTTTTGGTAGTGGCAATAAATGTGAATAGCAACAGAACAACAACAATAAAACTTGAGTGCACATTGGGAAGACAGAGAAACATGAAAGAAATACAGGATCTGATATTGGTCTTTGGGGTTTTACTTGCTGCATGGATCACAGTAAGGGATCATTCAGTTACAGAGTAGGAGCCTTGTTAAATCCTCTAGTTTTCAGTCCTATGGTTGAGTGTGTGTGTGTGTTTTAAGGCTAAATTATGGGTGCTGTGAGACTATCAGCTTGGAATTTATGGTAATAAAAGCTTTAAATATCCCAAAACATTGCAATAACGGAGGAAGGAACCCTTTCTTAATGGAGGAAAGTCATATATTTATTTCAAAGTTGAAATTAATCAAGTAGTTTTTGAAGAATGCTGTTTCCAAGTTCAGAGAAAGTGCAGTTATGCCAGTATGTGTAAATCTTGTAGGTTTTGTGTGTTATGTGGATATAAAACAATCTTTTCTACTGAGAAGTTTTGATTTTAAGCAAGAATGTTCAGTATTGGCTCAGTACCTGTAGCACAGTGGTTACAGTGCCAGCCACATACACCGAGGGTGGTGGGTTCCAACCCAGCCCCGGCCAGCTAAAACAACAATGACAACTGCAACAAAAAATAGCCAGGTGTTGTGGTGGGCACCTGTAGTCCCAGCTACTTGGGAGGCTGAGGCGAGAGAATTGCTTAAGCCCAAGAGTTTGAGGTAACTGTGAGCTGTGATGCCATGGCACTCTACCTAGGGTGACATAGTGAGACTCTCACAAAAAAAAAAAAAAAAAAAAAAGAATGATCAGTGTTTCAGATAACTTCTCTTGTTTTTTTAAATTTATCCCACAACTATAGTGTAGTTTCCCCCCCACCCCTGGACTGGATATTGCTTGCTCTTAGACCTCTTTGCTTTGTGTTGTTTACGGATATTTCTAATGACATAATTTTTCTCTCATGACTTAAAATAGTCTAAATGGTCTATGAACATGATTTTTTCTTAAATAATATTCAAAACAAGAATGTATAATGTAAAATCTTTAAATGAGTTGCCCATAGTTACAGAAACAATATTACATTCATCATACATTTAGTATGTGCTAGTTACCAAGAACCCTTTGCATTTACTAATTGTTGCATTACATGCTATAGTTAATAAAATGCTTGCTCATTATTAAGTTTAAGTCAGCATTCCCAGAAATGTCTTGTGAAGTGGATGGTATTCATTTTAGCGCAGGAGGACCCTAAGGCTCTAATTGTAATACTAATGGTTATGATTTATTGAGAATGTATTAAGCGTCTGGCACTGTAGTAAACTCTTGCATCATTTTATGTAATCCTCAAAACCTCACTATGAAGCAAGTACTATTTGCAGCTGTATTTTCCAGATGAGGAAGCTGAGGTTGGGAGTGGTTAAGAAACTTGCCCTAGATTACATTGTTAGTATTAATAGTAAGTAGTAGAGTAGGCAGAGTCACCACTAGCTAGGAGAGACTTGCCTTTGAATTAGAAAACTTAACATCATCCATGGTTAACCAATTAGGAAGCTTAACTTCCTCTGGCCCTGTGTTTCACTCTAGGCAGTAATTTGGGGGCCTGTACCACACCAGGCTAGTTTTTCTGTTTTTAGTAGAGATGAGGTCTTGCTCTTGCTCAAGCTGGGCTGGAACTCCTGAGCTAAAGCAATCCATTTGACTTGGCCTCCCAGAGTCACACAGGCGTGTGAGCCACTGAGCCTGGCCCTGAAGTCAATTCATTTTTTTTTTTATTAAATCATAAACACATAGATCATGTATACATTAATGCATTTATGGGGTACAAATGTGCTGATTTCATATAGAATTAGGAAGCCGATTCTTAAAAGAGCATATTCATATGGTATTCTTCATTGTTTCTTTTTTTAAATAATGTTTGTGCTGTGCTGTGACATCAGTGTATGTTTGGATTATTAGCATTTAAGAACAGAATTGGCAGTAGATTGCTATAGGTTATAGCCACTAACATTTATACATAAAAAGTTACTTTCTTTTGGATCATTAGCCAATTTGGGGAACCTCACAGGGAAAAATTGTATAATTCCCTGGATGAAAGGAAGTTCCTGGCTCCTGAAAGCTGTCATAGCATTTTCAGTGCTTGTCGTATTCGTGGTCAATATGCCTGAACTGTTTTTAATAGTACTTTTGCTATATTCAAAGAAATACTCAATCTGAGAGTCTCTTATTTGCCCTTACTTTGGCATAGCTACAATTATTACCCAAGTGGCTTTTGCTATCCATTTTGTTCCCTGATCTTCCCTGTCCATTTTTTTTCCCCTCCCTGTTCCTTATCTTCATTTTAGCATTGAGAAGTTAGAGTTTTAATCTGAGCGTTAAGGAACTCAAGCTTATATTTTTTTACTTGTAAAAGAACCATAGAAAAACACCTAAAACTAATTAACATTTTAAAAAATTCAACAAATGGTATGCCATCAAGCAAGTGGTTTTATTCAGGGTCTCACTAGAAAAAAATGAAACCATCTTAGGCATCTATAACAGAAGGAATTTGATACAGGAAAATTATAATACAGGTAGTGAGGGGGCTAAGAGCCAAATAAATGATGAAGTAATCTGGAGATTAGCAACAGGAAGTCACCACCACCACCTCTTCACCTGAAGAAACACAGGGAGGTGCAACATTATGGTACAGGGAGTACAAACATTGTTTCAGGGAGGAAAAAATGAAAAAGAAAATGTAATTTGGTTAGGTGAGGACAAATACAACTGTTTCATCTCTATTCCCTCTCCCCCCAAGTACAGAAAGCTCTGTAAAAATTGCTAGTTTTTTAATAGGAAGATTTTTACTTTTTCTAAGAGGTGCCAGCCTGTATGCTGTATGCTGGCTTTTTGTAGGCCAAAAGTAGTTTTTTGAAAGTCATAAAAATTAGAATAACATCAGCTAGTTTTTACATTTTCTTAATCTCTACTCTTTTTTTTTGAGACATTATTTTTTATTTATTTCTATTTATTTAATTATTTATTTATTTTTTGTGACAGAGTCTCACTATGTCATTCTTAGTAGAGAGCTGTGGCGTCACAGCTCACAGCAACCTCAAACTCTTGGGCCTAAGCTATTCTCTTGCCTCAGCCTCCCAAGTAGCTGGACTACAGGCGCCTGCCACAACACCCAGCTATTTTTTTGTTGCAGTTGTTTAGCTGGTCTAGGCTGGGTTTGAACCCGTCACCTTTGGTGTATGTGGTTAGCGCCGTAACCACTGTGCTATGGGCTCCAAGCCTTTTTTAATCTCTAGAGGGAAGAAAAAAACTATTCCTGGCTAAAGTGGTCTGGAGAGAGAATTTGAAAAGTATTTGGTAATACCTGCCAAATATAAGTCAGTGTTTTCCCCTAACTAAAGAATTCTGCCCTTCTTTCCCATGAGAATGCTCTTTAAAGAAACTCTCAGAGAGGAAATGTAATTTTTTGTCAACCCACATAAGTTCATAGTTGGGACAGATCCCTGTAACAAATGACAGGTTAACAAGAGGAAAACAAATTTGTTAACATGTCCAGTGCACCTAACAGAGAAGAAACCTCAGTGAAAGGTAATTCAAAGCAGTGGCCTAGAACTCTTGCTTATATAGCATCTTCTACAAAGAACAATAAATTTAAGAAAAGTGACAAGACAAAGGAAAGCAAGCTTAGGCTTCCAAAGCCTAGAAACTGTGGGAAGGGAAGGTAAATACTACATATATAGGGGTAAAACAATAGGAGTAAGGTTTTTATGATTCTTCGGTGCCAGATCTGAGCTGATAGAGTTGTCTCCAATAAAGGAGAATTTATATATTTAGATGGAAAAGGTGGGGCAAGGGGAGAAAGGGCTCTTCCTCTATTTGCCGCTTCTTAATTGCCTTTCTTTATTATTTTATTTAATTAATTAATTAATTATTTTTTATTGTTAAATCATAGCTGTGTACATTAGTGCAATCGCCTGTACCCATTCTAAGATGCACCATAGATGTGGCCCCACCCATTACCCTCCCTCCACCAAAACCTCCCCCCTCACTTCCCCTTCCTTGGCCCTTT
>CAUYPK010146291.1:0-20672 GCA_963574355.1 Loris lydekkerianus | reverse complement strand
ATTCATCATTGGGCTCTCACTTCTAATAATTGCAATGTTTCCTGCCTTAGGCTTGCAGTAAAGACCTGACAAAATAGTAGTTGCTTACCTTACTTGTGATTACTATAGTGATTACTAAAGCTACAAGGTCTACTTTACTGTGTAATTTAAATTTTATGAATTTGAACGTTTTTTACACTTTTTCCCAATAAAGACCACTAAGAAACCTTGAAAAAAAAAAATAAATAAATAAATAAAGACTAAGAGTTGGAGGTTGCTGTGAGCTATGATGTCACAGCACTCTACCAAGGGTGACATAGTGAGACTCTGTCTCAAAAAAAAAAAAAAGAAAGAAAGAAAAGAAAAGAAAAGAAAAGAAAAGAAAAGAAAAGATAAGAAAAGAAAAGAAAAGAAAATGTCCAATAGTTAATGGGGGGGATCTAAACAATACAAAAAAAAAAAAAAAAAAAAGTGATAAAACATCCCCTTTGGAAAGTATCAAGATTAAATAGACTCAAAGGTAAGATTTCTCTCACTTTAGAATGTTAGAAATGTTACTTCAGTTTTTCCAGGCTATAGGAAATAATGGAAGGCAATTGTTTTGTAAGTGAATATAATCTGAGCTAACAATACAAAAATGAAAACTGTAGAGGAATATATTTTATTTTTTTAATTTAATTATCAAAATGTAAGGTATCTTACTGGAACTGAAGTGACCTCCTAGGGAAAAGACTACAGCACATTGTGTTACAATTTTCTGCTGATACCAGCATCCCGCGTGGGCCCACACAGTTGACAATCACTTTTGTCCATTAACTATATTCCAGGACCAACATGAATTCTCATGCCCCAAGCTTGGAATCAGCTGTTCTCTGAGAAGTCACACTTTGTTTTAGGATGAGTTAATGTTCGAGACTTAGATGCAGATTTCATGGACACTACACTTTATAATGCAGTGGCAGAAGATATAACTTTGGGTCATATTAGTGACAAAAGAAAAAAAAAAAAAAAGATTTTCCTTTTAAAAGGCACGAATGCATATTGAAATTTCCTGGAATATATTTAATATATTTTGTATAACCTTTATGCCTGTAAATTATTTGATGTTTCCCTGGTACCTCTCATAGTATCCTGTACAAGTATTGAGGACACTCCCTTCCTCTTTTATTAAAACTCTTTTATTTATTGTCATGGACATTAATACCCAAACAAGACATTGATGCTACTTGCATCAATGTGTGAAACAATAAAGTCATAAATCCAATCATAATAACTTTTCTAATGTTATAATGTTCATGCCTATGTGATTCTCAGGAAATTAAATTTTTCAGGTTATCTGTTTAGAGACTAGGAATTCTAAACTTTTTAGTACAGTGAGCACTTGATAAAGGGACGTTACTTACCTAACACCTTGATTTTGGGCTAACTCAAATAGTCACAAGCAAACCTCATTTCTGATATTCATCAGCAAGAGTCAAAACATAGTGATCTAGGAATTGATGTCCGTTCTTATATATTGGGTATTCATTCTGATGGGCTGGTGTTCATCCAATAATATCCATTAAATATTTTCAAATTCAGCCCTTGAATATCCATAAAAGAATGCCTTGAGTTTTCGGAGTATTACTTATTGAAACATCCCTCCTGGGACATTCCACTATCATTTCCATACCCACTAAGGGCTATTGCTCCCACAGGTGTGGGTAGCCAAGACATTCCTTCAGCCTCCTTTGGTGAAATTCTCAGCTGGTTTCTGGATTTTTGCTGAAGGAATTGAATTTGAAGTAGTTTCATTGCTGAACCAGTTTCCATTAAATTCAGAAGTTGGGGACCATGACATTTTTCTGTCCCCATTCATCTTATTCTCAATTTTATTATTTCTCTTGGCTTCACCAAATTAGAATGAGTGGACATATGGTCTGGAGGGCCAGCAATCCCAGGGTGTTAGAGGTAGTCTGGCTGTGGCTGAGAGTCATCATTTGTTCCTTGAATCAAAATGTTTAGAAAGATAACCAGATGAACCTATAGGCTCCCCATTCCTTTTTCTTCCTTTACTCCATGCCAGTGGATATTTCCATGACATTTATATAGATTTGAAAACATTTTCATTTTACATAAAAACTTATTGCAATCATCTGTACTTTATGGAAGGAAAAAAGAACTACCTCTATTTTATTCTCATATTTCTTTTTTTGGATACTAGAGAAATTTCAGGACAAAATTCTTAGATTGAAAAAGGAAAAATAAAAACTACTTCCAGCCTTTGAACTAACCAATTAAATATTTTCATAATAGAGGCGTATTTCTAGTCTCTCCTTTTATCTCAGATCTCTGTAGTTCATATAGGTCATTTTTTCCCCTATTTTTTATTATTAAAAAAAGTGAGCCTTTTGATAATTAAATTATCTCAAGGTTACTTGAGTATATGTTTTCTCTTTTTTAATTTTCAAATTACATTTTCTTCAGCATAATACATTTTTGAGAGGCTGTCCCTGGACACAATTAAAAACAAACAAACAAACAAAAAAACATTCAAATTAGCATCGAAGGTCACTGCACTTTTTCCCATGCCATATTCTATAAAAATAAAGATCAGCACACATGTGTCAAAATAGAATTATTAAGAAAAAGATAGTATGAAGCTTATCATTTTTCCAAAGACAAATATGTAAAATGTGGCACTTTTTTAGCTCTGTTCTTCTAAATTTTTAGCCGTTTTCCAATTTTTGTCTAGAATGACACTGAATTTCTTCCCATAACTAATCATGGTAACTATCATTTCAAATACTCATTGATCTTTCATATATCATGTTATATGCAATGTCTGTTCAAATATATTAATCATTTTTATTGAGCTGTTTCTTTCCTTATTATTGAGTTGAAATAGTTTTTTTACATATTCTGATGCAAGTAGTTTCTTTCTGGATTGTAAATATAATCAATCAGAATGTGGCTTACCATTTCATTTTCTTCATAAAATTCTTTCAAGAGAAGATCTTTTTGATTTGGTGAAGTCCAAGTTGTAAGTCTTTTTCACCTATAGATAGCTCATCTGTGTCCTAAGTAATCTTTACTAAGACAATATTAAAATGATTTTCTTCTGGGAAAAGAGTCTTATTATATTTTATATTTGATTTTTCCTTTTATATTTACTCTTTGTATTTGCTTTTTATACTTTTTATTTTTTAAAAACACTTATTCATATCCATATCAGAAAATGTTGGTGATAAGTCTAGAATTGAGTCCCAGTTTTGTTCAGCTTTCTTTTGACTACACTGCAGACATACATCTCCAAACCTGAGGCGTTCGAATAATAGAATGTGGGTTTAAATTCTAGGCATAAAATAATCATCATTACTGAGAAAATAACCCAGAATTATAGCAATTTAGTGTTGATGAAGAACCAGGATCTTTTGCCTTATGTGAGCAGCATAAAATCTCTAAAATAAATTAATATCTTAATACATAAATCTGCAGAAGAGAGACAAATCTATTTGCATTTGATAATTTAGAGATAGTGTGCAAGAGTCTAACATCACAATCAGATGACCTATGAAAACAGGTTTCATTTAAAGAGACAAGGCATTAACATGCTAGAGCCAAGGGATTCTTTCAAGAATATTTATAAGAGAGTCCGTGTATCATTCTGCACCTGTTGTTAAGAGGAGATACAACTGCTCGAGTTCTAAATTGAATCAGCTTCAAAGATTTTACAAAATAACCTCTCTGTAAGTTTTTCCTCTCTTGTGAATAGAGATTTGTGTTTTCCAAGGGAGGGGTGGCAGACCATTGGGCCATTCTCTGCAGGCAGCACCTGTGAAACTTGGCAAACTAAAGTGTCTTGAGCTGCTGGTATGAATAGCTTTATACGATGTGGGTAAAGAGGCTACCAGTACTTTCTGATGAATGAATCCATGGAAAGCTAATTTTGGTATCCCTGAATTCTAAGACTAGTTCAACGTTTAAATGCTGTTTTGAAATAGAGTTCACTTTATCTCACCGAGTTTGAAAACATATCCTACAGCTTTAATTTTAGCATTTTATTTTATAAAAGGCTTATTGTGCCATTGAGAAATGTCAGAATTAAATTATTCCTCACCCTATCTAATATGTGGATTTAGTAAATAAAATTAACCATTTGTTCAGAGTTAATTGTTTTGCTTGTGATAAGATCAAGTTAATAATATGTTTATATACATACATATAATTCTGTGTGTGACACTTTTTTTATACAATGTGGTTAGGTAAACAGCTCAGATAAATGACATTTCTATGTGAAATGACCCCATTTGCCAACAATAAACATGTAATATTGTGTTAGTATCATATATGATGTGTAGATTTTGTGTATTATCACATAAATCAGTATAAGAATGTTTATAGTTAGACAACAATACAAGTCGTCTTGTATTGTAGAGAAAAAATATTATTTTGAACATTAGTGAAATAGTATAGGATAATTTCAACGCAAACAATATTAGAGGGAAAATAACATTTAAGTAGAGATTTTTATAATTATGCAAATAACTAAAAATACTTAAATTAGTAACAGCGTGGCTGTCCTTTTCTTAAAATGTTTTACCCTATTTCTTTTCCTTATTTACTAGGCATATTTTTACATATTTGTAAAACTCAGGTGAAATGTTATCTCAATTTCTAAAACATTTTCTTAACTCTCTTTCTCTTAAACAAGGTTATAAGTTGACTCTCTAAATTCTGTTTTTCAATGAAGGTGTACTACATTTTATGATATTTATTTGCATACATGTCTGTCTTTTCTAATTGTTACAAAGATCCTCAGAGAGTGTTTTAATCTTGGGTTAGCTCAGCAAAATGAATATTGCATATTTGTTTATAGTAAATATAATATTGTACCTAAGAAAAAGAGACAGCATTAAACATTGCCTGGAGAAAATCTTAACTGTGGGTATTTATGCCGTATGCTATGCTGTCTCAAACCTGATTTAAATGAACTCCAAATATCACTCAACAATAAATTAGCATTCCTTTCTCTTTTTCAACAGTGACATGAAAATGCTTACTGTTTTCCTCAAGTTAACCTACTCACCTTTTCTTCTAATGCTCTTTATTAGCAAAAGATTCAATATGATTTTTTTCATATATAAAAATAAATAAATAAAATAATGCATAGCCAGTATGATTTTGAAAGTTATACTCTTAAATGTGGGGAAAAATCATTTTTTTCTATGATGAATTCTCTGACACGCATCTATTTTATCTAATATACAGATTTTATCTAAACCCTGGAAGGTATATTCTTTCTATATCTAAAGTTCAAATCGTCTCCGTACTTTCGTTGCATTTGGGTACAAAATCCCCTCATAGAGTTTTCTCTCTCCTCCTGTTTGTTGTTGATTTTAAACCCGACATGGATCCTTATCTGACTTGACTAGCTATTTTGTAGAATTCAGCTTTGTTTGCCCGTCCCTGCAGCTGCCATTAAGGTGTGTGTAATCTGGACTCAGACTGTGGATGACAAATGCACGCAGGCCACTTTGCATCTTCCTCATCTCTGCATTTAGGTCAGTGAGATCCTTGGTCCTTCCTTTGATATTATGGACCCAAAGAAGGATGTGGGTAAATCTTTCTGAGGCCTATCTATCTCTGTTGCTAATATCGCAGCAAAGCTACCCACAGTACTGCAGGTACTCAGTAGCAAGTGTGCAGGAGGCTTCTGGTTCCCTTTTACACGGGTCCCTAAGCTTAGCATTGCCCCCTCCACACACACACACACCATCTATGTCCACACTCAGCACAGAAGACAAAGCACAAAACTGACTAACATCTGAGCTCTCTGAGTTGCTGACAATTCTCTTGTCTGGGATACCAAGTCATTTTCTAATTCATACTTGCATACTGATATTTTCAGTTTCATGTGTGGCAGGTGATTTTTGAACTGAGAAATAATTTAAACTTTAGGCTTTTTACTTATGCAGTAACTTGTTCATCTCAAATGATGTGTAACTCATATTTAGTTATCTTTGTTGAAATAAAGATTCAACAAAGTAGTAGAAGAATCTCATTTTGGTTGACGGGGATCTACTGTTCGGTAACTGTGCAGTATTTTCTTAACTTATCTATAGTCAGGTTACAGCATTTGCAGAATGGAAGATGAGAGCAGACTTGGGTGGTAGTTGTGAGACACAGCATATATAAAGTCCCTGGCATATAATAGATATTTAATAAATATTTCTTTCCTTTCTTTTTTCTCCTTTAGAGTAGTTTCCTCATTCCTACCAATCATTTAATCATCAGGACTTTTTGGAACGTCTTTCACTCCCACAAAACTATCTTCTTCCATCAATGTTAATAAGTAGTTAATTGCCAGAATTAATGCCCCATCATTTCTTGTCATCCTGGATATATTCATTTTAAAAGCTGTGCTGTCTTCTATTATTTCTTGAAAATCTCTGTTCTCAATTCTATGATCTCAAATTTTTTGGATTTTTTTTCTTGTTTGCTTCTGTGGTCACACTAGTTACATTTCAGATCATTCTTGTCATATACTTTCTCTATCTCTTTTTTCTCTCATGCTACACACATATTCAGCTCTCCTTTTTTCTTGGTTCTGAGTCTAAAATTCTCACCTGAGAGATTCTTTCTACATCCAGTTGGGATGTGTCTCCCTGCCTTCAGCCTCAGATTATTTCAATTTTTCCATCACATAGCATTCAGAGTAAAAAAAAAAAAAAAAAAAAAAAATTAAAAGTAAAAACCTGATTATGCAGTGTCCTTATTTAATATTGTCTATCTTTCCATCTTTCCATTCAGGGTAAAGAAAAACCTTTAAAAAGTTAAAACCTGATTATGTGGTGTCTTTATTTAATATTGTCTATCTTGCACTTCATGGTTTACTAAGAAAAAGTCATATTGCTATGAGCCTTAAAAATCTCATTAAGGCCTTTTTCCCCCAAAGTTTCCTTCAGTGTGAGGTCTGTCTAGAAATTAAAAATAGAAACTTTAGTTCAGAAAGAGCCATTTTCAAATCTTGTTTTTTTCACTATTGGTTGTCTGATGGTGGGCTAGGAATATAGCTATACTAGTCTTTATTTCATTTTTCTATAAATTGGCAAAAAGTAATACCTACTCATTTAGATATTGTGAGAATTTATAATAGCTTGATTTGATAAGTATTTACTATACTCTAACACTTGTATAAGCATTTTACATAAGTAATTCATTTGGGGCCAATTTAATTAAAAGAGTTACTGAATTTCAACTGTTTAACAAATGCCTTGCATATAGTTAAGTTCTCAATAATTAGTGACTATAATTATTTGACATGAGCACTTTTCTTGTAGCTCTTCTAAGTTTGAATTTTCTTCCTACTAGAACTTGGGAAAAGTGTTTTTTAAAATTTATCTGTAAATAAAAATTGACTAAGAATAGTGATTCATCTCAAATTATAGGCCCCATGCAGACTATATGAAAAATGGTTACCTATATGAGAAAATAAATTAGATGATAGAAAGGAGAAAAATGTATGAATATGTTTAAATTGTAAGCTCATGTTGATTTAAATTTCAATGAAGACAATAATGATCAAAGCATTATTTTAGGCGGCTAAACATTTAGTTGGATTGGATTATTCAAAGAGGGAAAGTGTGGATATACATATGGATACTTAAGGGAAGAGTCATATCTTGATGTGCTTGCATTGTTAAGGAATAATGATTTAATAAGCTTAAAACCAATATTCAATTGTTAGCTATAAGTAGGTTAGGAAGTGAGTTAAGGAAATGATTGCAGATGAGGGGCAAAAGGGAACAGAGAAAGGAGAGAAGTGGATCAGAGAAACCCAAAGCCTGATGCAAAATACACTGCCAAAGGCTTGGCCCCTTTAAGATTCTAGGCTATCTTGCTGAAATTTAACCCCTTCCCTTTGTGACTCACATGTCGGTCACTGAGCAATGCTCCCTGGCTGGGCAGGGCTTCCCTCTCTGGGAGAGTACAGTGTTTGGGGGGAGTTAGAGAATGCAGAATGTTTGAACCCAATATAGAGAGAAAGAGTTGCTCCAGACTAGATAAGAAGAAAAATATCTCTTGTATTCGGTCACCTTGGTATGTTCAGAAGGTGTGTCCATCTGAGCACAGGCTTCTTGAGTGTTAATTGTCACTCCTGAGATTTGTGTGCGTGGCCTAACTGGGCTTTTCTTCCACATCCTGCTCCTGGACTGTGTTCCCTGTCCCATGTCCTGTTTATGTTAGAACCATAAATAAATTAGAAGGAGGTAAGTAAAAAATTAATCCATTTGATTAAAGTAGCTAGTTTAAGACATAGTTTAATGGGAGGATGCAAGCTCATCAAGAATCATGATGTAAAGATTTTGGCCTTAAGCTAGTAGATGTATGAAGTAAATATACAGCTAGCCTGGGATCTCGATCTTTGCTAGAGCCTCACAATAAGGAGCATAGGTGCATGCTGTTCTTAAAACTTTAAATCTGTGCCTGTCTTTTCATTTTCCTTCACCAAGCACTGGCAAAGAACCACTGTGAAGTTAGCGGCTGGTTCCCCCAAAGGAACACAGGAAGGAAGGAGAATAGTATACTGGAATAATTAAGTATAGATAGAAACTGAAATTAGTACATTGCCAATGAAACAGAAAAGAAGGAATTTATGAACAGAGTTAATAAGTTGCAGTGATGGAGTACATATCAAAAGATATGGTGATTTTGTTAGGAAATGCATGTTAGAGAGCTTTAAGTGCATTGCTAATTTAGTCTACATTTTGGAAGCTCTAAGTTAGATGTATTGAATAATTTTCCCTTTTACACAAAGCTGAAGAAAAATTTAATAAATCATAACATTATAATATGCTGGAGATTTTGGATAATAATAATATCTTAAAATACTTGTCCTGTATTATAATTTATTTATTTGAATATGTTTTTCATCATTAGAAAGACAAGAAATCAGTATATGTGCCTCTTATTCTTATGAGATGAATAGAAGATGTTCAATGCACACATACACACACATCAGTCTTAATTGTCTCATCATTTCTAGACTAAATTTTAAGTACATCCATCATAAGATAATCTTGTTCCAGATGTTAGCTACTATAGTAATGTTTGCATTATTTTACATATTTAGACCTCTATGTAAAGATTATAGAGTAAGATAAATATTCAGACATTTTGATCTAGTCTAGATCCTAGAATCTAGGATCAAAGACTCAGATGTAAATATCATATGACATTTTATTAAATGGAAATATTTTTGCAACTAGAATGATGATTGCTATTTCAATGAAACATGATATATATATATATATATATTATAATTTCTAGCTACTTGTACAATATGGCTTTAATTTCCAAAAATAGTTTCTGTCACGTATTTATAGACACACACCATAATTAATACAACCACTGTATTACAGTTAAGAAATTTCCTAAAATTTTGGAAAAGAAGTTGTGTTGTCATAATTCTATAACACATGAACTCTAAATTCTAGTAACCAATGAAAAAGCACCAGAGCATAACCAAAACATGGAAAATTCCCAGAATCATTTCTGCGAAGTAGTTAATATAGAGCTTCTAATAAAATATATGCCATTAAAAGACTATCATTTAAAAATTGTATAAAAGTAGTATTGCCAACTCTTAACCTAAATTGATAATATTCCATACCATCTCTAAAGAAGTAATTCCCAGTAAAAAAAGAGAAAACAATCCCATCTATCACTGGGCAAAATACTTGAACAGAACCTTCTCCGAGAAAGACAGATTGGCCAACATACATATGAAAAAATACTCATTATCCCTAATCAGCAGAGAAATGCAAATCAAAACCACACCAAGAAATCACCTAACTCCAGTTAGAATGCTCACATCACAAAGTTCCAAAGTTGCAGATGCCGACCTAGATGTGGAGAGAGTGGAACATTTTTACACTGTTGGTGGGATTGTGAACTCATATAACAACTTTAGAAAGAAGTATGGAGCATCCTCCAAGAACTCAAATTAGACCCCTCATTAGATCCCACAATCCCATTACTATGCATCTACCCAGAAAATGAAAATGTCATTTTATCATAAGGACATTGCACTAGATTGTTTTTCACAGCTCAATTTTCAATCACCAAGATGCAGAGACAACCTAAATGCTCATGGCTTTATAAACTATGGTGTGTATATACCTCGAAATACTATTCACCATAAAAAGATGGAGATTTACATCTTTTGTATTAACCTGGGTAGAATTAGAATTCACTCTTCTTAGTAAAGTAAGAAGTAAAGTAACAAGAATGGGAAGCAAGAATTCAATGTATTCAGTTTTAATATGAAGCCAGTAGATGATCTAACACATATGCACATAAGAGAAAAAAAACTCAAATAAATTCAAGGTAGGGACCTGGGGAATGAGGATCAGGGAGAGGAGAGGAGGTTAGGGAGGTGAGGGTTACAGAGTATGGCATATCTTTTGGGGGCAGGACACAATAGAATAAAACAAATTTTAAAAATTAAAAATACAAAATAAATAAAAAATGAAAGATTCTAGATTACTGGTTTTTTAATGGCCGAGTAGTACTCCATGGTATAATAATTACATATTTTATTAAAACACTCATGTACTGATGGGCACTGGGGTTGTTTCCACATTTTTGAAATTGTACATTGTGTTGTTATAAACTTCAAGTGCAAGTGTATTTCTGAGAAAATGTCTTTTATTTTCCTTTGAATAAATACCTAAGTAGTGGAATTGCTAAATCTAATGATGGCTATGTTTTGAACAGAAATGAAATTAACCTGAGTCTGCCTTGGATAAAATTTTCACGATTAAGTTATAATTCAAGTTAAGATTTAAAGAATAATTGGTTAGCACTTTCCAGACAAATCCCCCATCTTTAGGAGATTACAGGCAGAAAAAGCATAATATGAAAATGTACAGAATCATGAATGCTGCAAATGTGTTCAGAAGTCTATGTGGATAAGCCGAAGGCAAATATGATGTATAGGTCCTAAGTATTTCATGAATGTCATGTTAAATAATACCACAAATTGATATTCAGATCATAAATAATTGATAACCTTTCATTTTTGTCAAGTAATTTGCATCCTCACTAGACAGCATAGCCAGTTTAAACCTTTGCTGAGTACTTTGTATTTTCTTAGCCATCCCAATAATGCTGCATTGCAGGTAATACTCTTTCTGTACATTTCCAAGGTTGTCATTGCAAATAACCAACACAGAACATTAGATGTAATAATGTAAGAAGTAAAGTAACAAGAATGGGAAGCAAGAATTCAATGTATTCAGTTCTAATATGAAGCCAGTAGATGATCTAACACCTATGCACATAAGAGAAAAAAAAAAACTCAAATAAATTCAAGGTAGGGACCTGGGGAATGAGGATCAGGAAGAGGAGAGGAGGTTAGGGAGGTGAGGGTTACAGAGTATGGCATATCTCTTGGGGTAATAATGTCTTAAATCTGTTATAGTTTAGAGTTTCCTGCCCATTAAATTCAAGGGAAAGGATAAGTGAAAAGAGATGTGTAGATAGGAGTAAGATCACAGAAAGCTTGATAAGCACATATTATGGAACCATTGGTTATTTGAGCAGGTGCGTGGTATTACCTCACACACTTATTAAGTAGTTCACCTTGCTGATAATACACATATAAGAAAGGTTAGAGATAGGACATCCAGGCAGTAGATAACAAAGATTTTAACAGAGAAGGGCCTAAATATAAGATCTGTTTAGGAAATAGAATACATAGTCCTTGTTGATCTAACGGATGTGTGAAAAGGTGGGAGTCAAAAGTGATTAGCAGCACATGAGATACTGTTTACTGGGTTAGGAGAGCCACAGTTGTGAAATAGAAATGGCGTCTTCTGTTTCTAACATTACTATTATTACTAATTTAGGGTTTTTGAATGAGGAGATTATACATAACTAGTTAATCTCAAAATCTACCTCATGAATCTCGAGTTGGTTACAGTTAAGAAATCCTACATCTACTTCACCAGGAATGAAGTCATTATATACAGATTTTGGCAGCAAGATTTTAGAGTTAGAACGCTTCCTTTACTTGTACTGTGTAACCTTTGACAAGTAACCTAACCTATCTTGATCTCAGTTTCATCAACTATAAAGTGCGATAATAATATCTATCTATCTGTATCAGTTAACATAAGCTAACTGATAGAACAAATAGACTCATGATACATCATGAGAAAATGCAATAGGGATTTTCTTTCCCTGATTAAAAAACGTAATTCCAGGTTAGCGGGGAATAGGGAACAAAATTATGTGGGTGTGAAAACTTCTGCCTTTGCCCCAGATAATCAATAAGAAATCTCAGGTTTTGCATTTTTTGTTAGTGGCTTCCAAGATCGCCTATGGTATCAACACCCTGCCGGGAGAAAGGTAAGAATGTGTGGGAAGCAACCACTTAATGGTTAAAGCCCAGAACAGTGGTCACTACTGTCACATGGGCTATGTTGTCAAGGTCTTGTCACCTGGCCATGCCCGGATGCAGAGCTGACTGAGAAATGGGATTCCTGGCTGCACAGCCACGATCCTGGTGATATCTCCAAAATGCCAAGCCAGTGCTAAATGTTCTTGAGAAAATTATGTAAGGTAATGCATGTGGTGCCCCATAGAACTGGGATTAGATAAGTGTTCAACAAACATGGGGATGGAGGGGAGTATAGGGGGCAGGAGGAAGCAGGACTCTCTTCTCTGCTGTGATCTCTGCTGTGATCAGGACCTTCACAGTTGGCACAGATTTCCTCTCCTGAGATAATTAAAGTAATGCTTTGGATTAATGGAATCAGCTAAAACTAAAACTTTAAAGACACTAACTCTAATTACTTAACTAATTACTCATCAGGAAGGAGTAAAAAACACTTTGATGAAACATATAAATTGAGTAAAGCTAACCATAAAACCAAAAAGCAACAAACAAAAAACTGAGCATGACGAGCTTGTCTCAGATGTAGACTCCTGATTCTCACGGAGCAGCATGAAGACAGGCCCACTGGCAGGAGAAGACTGACGAAAAAGGTTTTGCTTGTTTCTTGGTCAGTTAATTGATTTAAAAAAAAAAAAAAAAAGTCATGCAGGCAATCAAACAGCTCAAAGATCTCCATTAACTTTCTTTTTTGCTTAGAAAATCTTACAAACTAGAGAGATAAAGAAAAACATAAAAAAGCAGACTGATATCTCTGTGACGGAAAGACCTTCAATATCTAGGCGTGAATCTGGACTTCCATCCTGCATATATACCTACTGGATTAACTGGCCTTGCCTGGAAAGGTCTTTATTCATGATCAAAACCACATTGGAATATATAATCAGAAATTCAGAAGTTAATTCCTAAGTCCAGAATGGACACATGTATGAATCTTATAGGATTTTTCTCTAAAGAATGAATTGTTGCTAATCATATTGTTTTAAAATGAAGACTCACTACCCTGTTTTCATCCTTACCATCATTATTTTCCTCTTATTCTATCTTAATTTTAGAAGTACAATGTGGAAATAGCGATCTCCGTGTTTTTCACTACAGTATAAGGAATTAATACAACAATTTATTTATAAATTGTGATCTGGGGGAGAAAAAGCTAGAGGAATAAGAAAGACTGCTAACTAAGCAGCTAAAAACAACCTTTTGTTTGGTATCCTCTACAGTTTAAAAGTCATCATCACATCAGCAGCCTTCTCTATTTTAAAGCAGGCGTGCTGCTCTAAACACAGATTGGCTTATTGTCCTTGGTGTTCAAAAACTGCACCTGTTCTTTTTAATGGTGTTTAAAAGAACATAATGCCGTAATTATCTACCGCCTGAATTACAAGTATCCCCAGAACTGGTAAATGATATAGCACTACAAACTAAAATCATAGTTCAAGGCTTATTTGCATGAAGATGACCAAAAATATGTCTCTCCATGCACTCGTTAGCTGGTAGACAACAAAATTAATATTGTTCCATTCTGAAGGGATAACTCTTTTTTTTTTTAACTTATTGGCTGAGTTGGCTAAATTTTAGAATTCATTTACATAGAGAAGATTATCAGTACGAAGGAAAAGAATGCAAAAAGTAGGATATGTTTGTTTTTTGCCGTCTCACACTTCTGTCACTAATTTTGATCCTTGTTTAGATGTAAATGATAGTGTGATTTTGTTTAATTGGGCTACCAAATGAAATTGAGTCAGATATATTTATACTTTGACAAAAATTGAGATGTGCATAAGTAAAAGCCTAGTGAAAATTCTATTCTGACTGCCTTTTACAAACATGTTTAATCAGATCAGAACTTTCAAGTGTTTATTCTTACAAAATGACAAACAGACATATCTATAAGATTTTAAAAATTATTTTGCATCTTATACTTCCTATTGTAAGATTGATATTGGTATAAAGGTCTTCTTTGATCTAAGATAAGTTAGACCTTGAGAAATAAATTGCCTCAGCAAGGATTTGCTAAACACTAACTACATTTAAAATATGTTTTGCCCAATATCCCTTTGTATTACATATATGAGAAAATTGAGTCTTTCTCTTGAATCTCTTTTACTTCAGACATAGGTGAAGGCATTCCATCTTTTATTGGTGAAACTGGTACATTGTAGCAAGTATTAAATAGATGTTAATACTGAGAACATATTTTATTAACAAATAATGTGTATTGAGTGTGGAATTTTGTCACATTCTTTCTATTTTATCGGGTAGATTTCTCTTCTAAGAAATTACTTTCTGGGCCAAGTTGATATTTGAGTTCTTTGAAATCAATAGACAATGGTAACCTTTATCTATTATCCAAATCTTGTCCACTTGATACAGACAAATCAATTTATCACTAAGAAGCTTTAGAAAATATCATCTGCATGATAAATTGAGTTTTCAGTTATGTAACATTGTAGTTTCTTGATAAATATTTATAAAAAAACAAATGAAGTTATTTAATTACAAAAGAAGATGATTAAAAGCCATTTTAAAGGTTTGGAAACAGCCAACTACTTTCTGGACACTTATTATACGATAGTCTCATACATGTATGAACTAATTGAATCCTTACCACAGCCACATAAATTGCTTATTTATTTCTCTATTTATCTAGAGGAAAAAACAGTTTGGGGAAGTGATTTATGAAATTAACATGACTGGGAAGCATGAGTGAGAAACATGTACTGTGTCCTCCTTCCTAATTTTTCCTGCTCTATTGTACCAATTAGGTGGGGGCGTGAGATGAGTAACTGCCAATGGAAGGGCAAAAGCACTGGTGTGCATGACTTCTGGACTAAAGAATCTGAGCCTGTAATAAATCAGACACACACACACACACACACACACACACACACACTCTTCACTTTCTTCCCCTACCCTATTGACATTGGAAGCCTCAACCTGGGATGGAGAACCATGTTACACTGCTATATTATACAAACTCCAAATTTTCAGTGATGAACATGGCAAAATTTTGTTTCTCACTCATCCTTCCTGCACAAAAAGTTAGCAGGGGGCTCTGCTCATGGTAGTTACTCAGGGATCCAGGCTGATGGGTGGTCTAACTCACCACACATGTCCATGATCGCTAAGGCAGGAAATATGAAACTGAATTGTGCGCTTACACCTAGGTTTTTCATACTGAAGTGACATGCATTACTTTTATGCTTCTTTCATTGGTAGAGATATTCGTCTGGCCACTTGTGGTTAGTTTCATGTGTCAGCTTAGTTATGCTATAGCTCTAGGTTTCAATCAAGCAATTGTAGGAGAAACAAAACAAAATTGCATAACTTTTAAAAACTAGTGTGTACAGAGTTGTAAAAAGAAAAAAAAGATGAAAAATAAATGCATTCTGCTAGAAATGACATTTAAGTATGTATCTTGGAAAAAGACTGATCTTTCTAGTTTATAAAATGTTTCAAATCGTCCAATGTGTTGCATTTTATATGAATGAACTAAACATATTTGAAAACACCTTAACATTTCTAATTAAATCATTGACCACATATGTATTTTCTTTTTTTTTTTTTTTTTCACATATGTATTTTCATTACATACTCTTTCCCAGGGCAAATAAATACAAAATGAATTAATGTCCAGTTTCAAGGATAAAACTTGGGATAGTGGTTCAAATATATTATTATTCCTGTAGATCAGAAATGAAAATAAATTATATAAAAAAGATATAAACTATATCAATTTAGTTGAAGTTGGTTAGAAAAGACTCCTAAACATAAATCTGCAAGTTACTAATTTATCTAAGTCACCATTTTATTCCATGTTGTGTATTGTGCTGAGATTCAATGAGCTTATGAATCTTACATTGAAGAGAGAAATAAGTACTTTTTCTGATCAAATGAAATATAATTCATTTTATAAGAGCCACATCACCTTTTTTAATGATTACCTAAGTATCATTGGTTAAATGCTTATTTTTTCTCACTCCCCTGTAAATCCAAATAAAATAGAAACTATGTCCATATTTACATTTCAAGAGTAGCTGCCCTGTTCTATAATGTACATTTCAAAAGACTGCAATGGGGAAGCCGGCAGTCAAAATATCAACCAATGAATGCATAATTCAGCTTCAAATTTTTAAATGTATGAAGGAAATAGACAGATGTGATGGTTGACTGGAGAGAAGAGTACCACTTTACAAGTGGAAATCTCTCTGAAAAGGTAAAATTTGTACAGCAATAAGAAGGGTTAGTTAGAACCAATTACGTAGACCTGAGAAAAGGAAATAAACACCAAATACAAGGACATTGAGCATCATGTGTGAGCTTGGATTTGAATATCTAAAACTGAGCTATCCCATTTCAATCATAAATAAAGATAATAAACAAGTATAACACCGGAAAATAAGTCCTTTAATGAGGCATATTAATAGGATCCAGCTCTGGGATAGTCAGAAGAGCACAAAGGAGAAGCAGTCAGAACACACTGGTGACCTGGGAAGGCAGAACTGGGTGCTCTGCTCCACGCAACCAAGCTGTAAATGCGAGGTGACCAGAGACCTACAGAAGTAACGATTACCTACGATTATTTGTTTAAAAAAAAAAAAAATCAATGTTTTTGTGAAATGAGTCATTAACTATATGATGACATTTTCAAATTGTCCTTAGGTTGGAAAAATACTGTGAGAAATTTGTCAGGCAAAGGGTCATTTATTAGTTCCATTTTGTCTATTATTCTGCACAAAGCATTGCTTATTAGTATACACGTGTAATTGCTCCAGTCAAATCAACTCCAATTCTATTAGTTAGGTATCTGTTAAACTGAAGTGATGAAAAAGACTCAAATGATAGCTTACACAAAACAGAAGTATTTTTCCTGCTATGGAAAATAGCTGGTTAAGATTTTTAGGAGTGGTATGGTGGTTTCGCGATGTTAGAGAGCCATGTTCCTGCCAGCAGGTACTCTGCCATCCTCCACACACAGCTTTAATCTTAGGGTACGAGATGGCCACTTCAGCTGTCCCTGATGCAACTCCAATCCAGCTACAGAGAGGGAGAAATGCAACGGAGAGAACACTTCTTTTTTTAGGAAGGCCTGACTCCCAATGTGAACATATCATGCCAATTATGATCCAGAGAACAAAACTTATTTTTAGGTCGCTTCAGATGCAAAAAAAAAGGGGGGGAGGGTAAAAAATTTGGCCTTTGGCTGATTGGCCATGTTCTTAGCTAAAAAGTATATTGCTATGCAAAGATGAAGATATGGATATTAAGAAACAAGTTGTAGTCTCTGCCATTTCGTCCCATTGTGATTTTAATTTTCAAGTGTTAGATTCATTTCTGGAAACGTGGCAAATTCCTCAGGATGTAATCAAATGAACTGTGCAGAAAATCAATTACACATTCTGAATAGCTACTCAATCTCATTGCTTATGTTTTTATCTTTATCAAAAAAGACTTTGTGTTCATAATTATTGAAATGAAATGCAGAATGTATTTTTCAAGAAAAAAGGTACATTTCCAAAGTATTTTTAAAAGACTACAACGATATAGGTGCATAGCTATATATTTTGTGCATAAAACATGTTACATATACATATTCTAGTCTGTTAAGATGCTCATGCATTTATTTTTTCTACACACCTATGCATATATATGCATGTTCACTTTCACCTCTTTAGAAGGTACTTGATGTGAGAGCCAATATTTTCTATTTTATTTTTTAATGCTTTAAAACAGCGTCACCTTTAATCAGTTGAAAGGACCTTATTTGGATACTTATGTTTAAAGCCTTGTTCTGCTACTAATTATCTGTGCGACCTTGGGAAATTATCCTTGCCAATCTGGTTTCAATTTCTTCACCCGCCAAATGAAGGTATTGAGCAAGGTGATCTCCAAGGTCTTATCCTGCTCTAATTTCCATGATTCTCTGACTCATGGTACATTGTGAATTCTGATCTAATTAATTTTCTTAGTCACCTTCATGACACTCTATAGAATATATTGTCTCTTGACGTCCGAGAGGTTGATTTCGTGTATATGAATAGATTTTAGTTAAATGTAAACACTAATTTTGGTATTCCTAAAAGGCAGAGAGCTAAGTTTATGAAAGTGTGCACAGGACAACTACTCCTCTCCTTTATTTGTTCCTCTTACATCAATTTTGCAACATCTCTGCCTCCTCTGATAAGCTTTGAAGTGGTGTCAAAGTCACTTTTAGATGGACAGTATTACGCATAATGCTTTGAGTTAAAAACTGTCTTAAACACTAAATGGTATAAAAAAGTGAATTTTCTAACATTGTCTGAAACTGTGTAAATGGGAAGGATTTATTTAAGTACCATCATATATCACTGTTGTCATTTGCATTTGTCAATAAATATTTACCCAGCAGCTTCTGTTTGTTGTATATTTTACAGGGCTTTATGAATAAAAACATAACTTACTGTCAACTCAGTGCTCAAAAGCTTAGGATCATGTGGGGACCTCAAATGTTCCATTTGTCCATTTTGCACTGCTGGAACAGAATATTACTTATTGGATACTTTATAAAGAGAAAAAAATTATTTCTCACAGTTTGGGAGGCTATGTAGTCGAATACCAAGGTTCCAGTATCTGATGGTCTTATAGCTATGTTATCCTTTGGCAGAAGGCAAGGGAGTGAGAGAGCACAAGAGAATAAGAGGGGGGCCAGATTTGAATTTATATATAACATTAAAACCATTCTACACTCTTGTGATGACTAATTCACTCCTTTGGTAACTACATTAATCTAATCACAATGGCATGGCCTAATCACCTCCTTTCCCAATACTGTTGCATTCAGGATGAAATTTCCAACACATGAACTTAAGGGTACCCATTGAAATCATAGCCTAAGTGCACATGCTAAGTATAAGCATATAGATATTTTCATTGACTTCAGAATCAGCATGGGGTACAAACTGAACATAATTTGGAGAATACCCACTTTGTCTGGTAAGAGCAGAACTTAAGCAAAGTTTGATGCATCACCTAACAAAGGAAACAATTTAATGTTGTAGATTAAACTTAGGTAACAATTAGAAGAGAATACGAGGTAATGAATAGTAAAATTTTAGCAATCCCTGAGATCTGTTTGTAAGAACTTTGAATACTTTATTGGGAGCTTTCAGTGGAAGTCCATACTTTTCTTTTTTTTTTTTTTTTTTTAATTGTTTTCAGCTGATTGACATGACTGTTCAGTTAGGATACAATTTAGAAAAAAGAAATTAATAATAAAACAGTTTTGATAATGACATGAGTAGTACTAAATCTTACTCAGTATAAGTAGTACTAACTCTTATTTAGTATAAGTATGAATAAATACTTACAGGCATTACAAATGATGAAGTAATAAAATTTAGAACTGATCGACTGTGTCAAGAGCTGTTAAGGATTTTGAGATTTTGCTCTACTTATAAGCTAATATGCAGGCTCATATGGTAGCCTGCTCCCTGCCATGGGTGTTGGCAGAAGACACACAACTCTTGAGTCGGATACAAAGGACTTTATTACTTATGGCACAGTAAGCAGTGTAAACATTAGCATATTTGCATCAGTTCCCCTGGCTCCAGTTCACACAGGGTTATATAAATGGTCCAGGTGGATGCTTTACATCTGATGGGTTTTTGTCACAGGACAGAAATCCAGGGCCAATAGCCCAGCACTTTTTGAGCAAACAGTAAGCATTATATTAATAATAAATAGTAAATAAAGCAGCACCCCTCACCCTAGGAGGTGAACAATTAAACAGGTGTTACCATCAGGCTGTGATTGCCTTGATCTACTTAGCTGCTTATAGGCCAAGCTACAGGAACTCCTCGGTGTGAAGAGATAGATTTTTGGGAAGCTGAGGTCCCATGGCAACTATCTGTCCTACACAAGGTGCATTTAAAAGTGCTTCCCAGATTCCCAGCCGGAGACTCATAATGTCTGAAGGACATAGCTTCAGACTTACCATCTTTACAATCTCGGTAGCTGGCACAGACTAAGCACTATCTATCTGTATCTGAACCTGTATCTGTATTAGTTTCCGAAGGTTGCTGTAACAAATCAACACAAAATTTCTACCCCCTCAAAACTCTGGAGGCTGGAAATATGAATTAAGGTGCTGGCAGAGGTATGCTCCCTTTGAAAGCTTTAGGCAAGAATCCTGCCACGCTGAACAGTTTGATGAGAATACTTCAGATTGTATATGAAAGCAGCACATTGTACCCCTTGATTGCACTAATGTACA